>MVAH01000035.1:0-105738 GCA_014825575.1 Phaffia australis | reverse complement strand
TTTTTTTTTTTTTTTTTTGCCTTTCGTTCTCTGACGTCGCTGTTTTTGTTGTTGTTGTTTCTTCAAACTTTCGTAACAAACAGGAGGCCGAGGCGAAGAAGGCTGCTGAGGAAGAGTCTTCCAAGGCTCAGGCCGCCGAGCAAGAGAAGAAGCAGGCCGAGGAGAAGGCTGCTAAGGAGGCTGAAGAGCAGAAGGCTGCCGAAGTCAAGGCCGCCGAAGAGAAGAAGGCTGCTGAAGAGAAGGCTGCGAAGGAAGACGAGGAGAAGAAGGAGGCCGAGGCAAAGAAAGAGGCCGAGGAGAAGGCTGCTAAGGAGGCTGAAGAAAAGAAGGCTGCCGAAGAGAAGGCCGCTGAAGAGAAAGCCGCAGAGGAGAAGAAGGCCGCCGACAAGAAGGCTGCTGAGGACAAGGTTGGTCATTTCTCGACTTCTTTCATGTCCTTTTTGTTGATCTGACATGTGACCTCGTGTGTGTCGAACGTGTTGTCTCTTCAGGCTGCTAAGGAAGCCGAGGAGGCCAAGCAGGCTCAGGCTACCGAGACCAAGGGTGAGGAACCCAAGGCTGTCGAGGCCTCTGCCTCTTCGAGCTCTGTTCCTCCTCCTTCTGCCGGACTTCCCTCCAAGCCGGTGGATGCTTCGGCTGAGGATAAGAAGAAGGCCGAGTCTACCACTGAGGAGGCTTCTATCGCTCCTCAGGTCGCCGTCGCTCAGTCTCTTAACGCTGCCAAGTTCATCAGCGAGCCTAGCTCGATCACCTACCCCGAGGGAGTCAAGTCCCCGAACCAGGCTCTTAACGCCACTATTGTCGCCGGAAAGTTCCGATACGACCGAGAGTTCCTCATTCAGTTCATGGAGATCTGCAAGGAGAAGCCCGAGTCGCTTCCTCCTCTTGAGCAGATCGGAATGGAGGCTGCTACCGACCAAGGAAGTCACCGACGGTCGTCCCGAGGCCCTGGAGTCCGATCTGGACCTCAGGCCAACTTCCCATCGACTACCAGAGGAGCCCCCTCGTCTGGATTCTCCATGGGCATGGGTTCGTTCGGTGGTGTTCCCAAGACTTCGGCCGACAGGTTCGCCGCGAGCAGTCAGCCTCTTGTCGGTGGAAACTCATTCCGAACTCCGATGTCGAGACAGCCAAGCACCGGTGGTCCCGGTGGTTTCCCCGGTGGGATGCCTTCTAGCCCTTCGATGAAGGGTGGTCGAGTCCGATCCGAGCGAGGTCGAAACAGAAGTGATATGCCCAGTTTCCCGGCTGCTCCCGTCATCTCGGCTGTTCCGGAGGCTCCTGTCGCTCCTCTTGTCGAGTCCGCCAACCGATGGATCCCTGGATCCAAGAAGGGTGTTGAGGCAATGACTCCAGATTTGGTCGATCGAAAGGTCAAGGCTCTCCTCAACAAGTTGACGATGGAGAACTTCCCTTCGATCTCTGGTCAGATCATCGAGTGGGCCAACAAGTCGTCTACCGAGACCGACGGTCGCACGCTCCGACAGGTCATCAGGTTGGTGTTCGAAAAGGCCACCGACGAGGCCCACTGGTCGAACATGTACGCCAGACTTTGCCGAAAGATGATGGATAACTTGTCGTCCGAGATCTCGGATGAAAAGGTGTTGGATGCAAAGGGCGAGTGCGTGATTGGTGGAACGTTGTTCCGAAAGTATCTCCTCAACCGATGCCAGGAGGACTTCGAGCGAGGTTGGGCTGCCAGGGAGAGTACCTCTGCTGCCGCTGCCTCCAAAGCCGACGACGACAAGGCCATCAAGGACAAGAACGACGAGGCCGAGGCTTCTGCCGCCGCCGCCGCCGAGAACGCCGAGAAGAGCGGGACGGCCGCTCCTGAGAAGCCCAAGGAGGAGGCTGCGTTGATGTCTGACGAGTACTACGCCGCTCAGAAGGCCAAGCGACAGGGTCTCGGTCTCGTCCGACTTATCGGAGAGCTTTTCAAATTGGAGATGTTGACCGAGAGGATTATGCATGTCTGCATCAAGCAGCTTCTCAACAACGTCGCCAACCCGGAGGAGGAGGACGTCGAGTCCCTCTGCAGACTGTTGACCACCGTCGGTTCCCAGCTTGACACTCCCAAGGCTAAGAACGCGATGGACTTGTACTTTGCCCGAATGCAACACATCAGTCAGAGCAGTTCAACCTCGTCTCGAATGCAATTCATGTTGCTCGACGTCGGAGAGCTCCGACTGCGACATTGGCAAGAGAGGAACGCTACCGAAGGTGTCCAGACGCTTGCCCAGATCCGAGAGAAGGCCGCCAAGGATCAGGCGAGAGCCGCCCAGGATTCGTTGGCTCGATCGTCAAGCGGACCAGGAAACTCCTCCCGAGGTGGATCCCGACGAGGACAGAACCGAACTGATTTCAACAACCCCCAGCAGGATGGTTGGACTGTCGCCCCGCCTAGAAACTTGGGCAAGGTCGGCGATCTCGGAAACTTTGGAAAGATCGAGAAGCGAGGTGGAGGAGCACCGACGTTCGGCCCTACCGGTTCCGTGTTCAACAAACGAGGAGGACCCAAGATGGGAGAGACTCCGCCGTTGTCAAGAAACTCTTCGAGCAGCAATGTCAACATGTTCTCCATGCTTTCTCAGGATTCTTCGATGGACCCTGCTGCCAGTACCTCTGGTCCGGCCGGTTTGCCCCCGAACCCGCTTTTGAGGCGAGCCAGCAAGGACGAAACTGGAGCTCCTGAGTCGGCCGCCGAGCCAATGCCTCAGCGAAAGCGACTCAATCTCGCTCCCAGGACCGTACCGACCGATGCCGAGACGTCCACTTCCAAGGAGGACAAGGACGAGGAGACTTCTGCCGATGCTAGTGTTGAGATGGATGAGAAGGCTGCTGCCGAAAAGATCAAGTCCAACATGGATGAGTTCTACCACATCAAGGTTGGTTCTTTTCGTCCGCTTTTCCATACTCGCGGCTTGCGTTTAATGCTAATCCGTTTTTCTCTTTTGTGTGTGTGTGTGCCTGTTTGATCAGGATGTCTCTGAGGCTGTCTTGCAGTTCACCGAGCTTCCCTCGCAACACACCAAGACGTTTGTCGAGAAGATCGTGACTTACGCTCTTGATGCCAAGAAGGCTGACCTCGAGTTGACGATCAAGTTGTTCGAAAAGTTGTCTGCCGACTCAGTTGTCTCCAAGGATACTTTCAAGACTGGTTTGGAGTCCTCGGCCGAGTTCCTGGACGACTTTGCGGTGGATATCCCCCAGGTGTACTCGTCGTTCGCTCAGCTGCTCGCCGCTATGGCGTTCAACGACGAGGATGTCGAGGAGATCGCCAAAAAGATCAACGTTGAGGGAGAGCCGATGGTGTCTCCTGTGGACAAGCTCAAGAAGGAGTTTGCGAAGACAAAGGAGGAGTCGTCTGCCTAAACAAACATAAAAGAAGGAGACCTCCTTCACTTTTTTCTTCCTCATACTACTTTCTTCTTCTTCTCGTCAACCTTCTTCTGACGCACTGAGCTGCCATGTTTTCTGCCTCTCCATATTAAGTTGTGTGTTCTGTCTGTTCCACCTCTTTCGTCTTTTCGCTTTTTTGGTTTGTGTTTCCTTCTCTTTTCAGTTGTTGATCTGCATCGCTCGCTTCGCCCAATTGAACTGGCACTCTGTCTTCGTATATACATATACACTCTCTTCTTTCTTGGTGTTCTTTTTTTCTTTTGGTTCCGTCTTCGTCCAAACAACATGTCTTCATACCCCCCTTACATTTGTCTCATCACGTACTCTCCTTTTTCTTTATTCTATATTTTCCTTTCTCTTCTTCTCTATCTGCTTTCACTACATATCTACTCTCCTTTCTATCACTCATCGGTCTTGGTCAGAAGCAACATACCTAAAGCTTCTTTTTCTTGCGCCATGTTTTATGTCTGCATTCTTACTTAACGGTCTGCAATAATAATGACAACTTTCACTCTCTCTATCCTCTTGGTCGAGGAAGAAAGACCAAATAATTGAGAGGGATACCGTCCAATCGAAACAAGTTCAAGGTTGATTGATACCAAGATGATCAAGTCGGGTAGAACGAACGGCATACTTCTTTTCTTCTTTCTTCTTTCGTGAACGCGCCGGTCTGTGCCTAATCCCTTCATCTCCCTCCATCATCTCGATCGTCATTGTCATCAACATCACAAGTATCAGCATCATCGTTCACGACAACCCCTCAAGACTCACAAGATGGACCCATCCACTCTTGATCTTTCAGAGAAAACTAACCCTTTATCCGCCTCGGTATCCACCCTTGTTTCCACAGCCACGGGAACAGATAGCGTATCTGATGCTTCGTCCGCAGCTGCGGAGTCTGCCACCCCTGTAGGCTCTTCTCCTTCTTTAAAGGGAGCTCAGGACGACTCGGTGAAACCGACGGCGGAGGTCGATGAGCTAATTCACGAACCAAAGAAGAAGGAGTCGTTCAAAGAAGGACTGGAGAATGAAGTAGGCCAAGTCATGGGTAGTTGGAAGTCTTTCTGGGGAGGTGTTCAGAAACAGGTTCGGATCTAGCCATTCTTTCTCTCTTCGTTCTTCCACTGTCTTTGGTTATGTTTATATGTAGTCAATGGTTTCTGCTTGCTGACATCTCTGATGTATCGGGTGATTGAACTGGAATCTTTTGTTCACTCGTTGTACTGTCTTTTGGCGGGAAACCACAGGTTGCTCCCACTATCAGTGCTGTTCGAAAGGATCTCAACTCTGCGGCTACACAGGCAAGGGCAGAAATCGAACGGCTTCAGTCAGAAGCTCGGGCCCGAAGCGACGCCAACGGTGGACAGACTTCTGATGCAGACTTTGCTTCATCCACCATGATGGGTGACATCGGTATGGGTTTCGGTGGCATCAGTATCGGCGAGGCCACCGCAAGTTCTGTTCAATCAGACGTGAAAGGAAAGGGTCGGGAGCTTCCGGACAACTCTATTGCATCGTCGGTCGATGCGGTCGGTCATCAAGCCAACGTAGCCTTCCAATCGCTGTTTGCCAAGCTACAATCTTCTTTGCCTACTACTACGGAGACTAACTCGGATGGCACGACCGTCAGCCATACATCGCTACCTTCCTTGGCATCGTTCCAACAATCCCTTTCCCACACGCTGTCATCTAACCCGAACTTGAAGCTGAACCAGATCGATCTGCCGGCCCTTCGACAGAATTTGACGACTTCGTTTCAGAAACTTCAATCTGATCTTCATCTTGCTGATGCCGAAAAGCTCGCTGAAGATTATCTGAAAAAGTCCGAAAACCTGTTACAGGATGCAGGAAAGTTCCTACAAGACGCCGTCAAGGTGGTCCCACCGACGAACGATGGTCGAGCTGGGGTCTCCTGGGATGGATCCGACATGTGGACTATAGCGACTTATGATGGCGGTCACACTCCTGTCTACTCTCAGACTGATGATCAGGTTTCCAAGCTGACGGGCAAATCGATCGCCGATGTTCGGGCCAGGAGACAGGAAGCGCTGCTTAAGGCGTTAAGATCTAACAAGGATCTCCTACAGGTCGATCCTGCCGGGGATGAAAAAGATGGGAAGGCTATCCAAGAGGCTTGGAAAGTCTGGCTGAAAGATGAGGTCGAATCGAAAGGTGGTATCGAAGGCGATCATTGGACAGAGTTAATTTGGAAAGAACTTGGTCCCAATAAGAAAGAGGACGTAGAAGAGCTCAAAGCTACTCGGGATGCCTTGGGTACGTTTGTTCCTTTCAAAGTGCAACCTTGAGAGCCAAAAGTGCTGCCACTCATCCTTCCTCTCTGTTTTTATGGTCTGCACAAAAGTGCCCGCTGTCATGGATAAGGAGGCTTTCTGGACCCGATACTTCTTCCGGGTGCACCAAGTATGTTGTATCAACTCTCCCAAAAGATAGACCACATCTCTGTCTTGCAGTCTGCTTATCCTCTTCTGTCTTCTTACTGTACGTCCAGATTGAAATTGAAGCTGAGCGCCGGAAGACCGTCCTTGAGACTGCGGTCACTCCTGCCGAGGACGATGCATTCTCCTGGGACGATGAGGAGGTCACAATCGGCCCTGCTCCCACCACTTCCATTCCCACTGGTTCCGATACCACTCTTGTTTCTGCTCCTATGACCACAAACACTTCTACACCCGAACCAAAGATTCCTTCCATACCTATACATGCCCCCGCCCCCACCCCCGCTCCTGCCCCTGAGATGGTCGAGCAGAAGAAAGAGGACGCAGCGCCGAGTACGACAAACACATCTCCTAGGATCTCGGAGGAAAGCTATGATATCGTTAGTCAGCCAAGTGGAAACGTCAGAGCACCGACGTCCCCTGCTTCGACTACAGCCGATCGAAAGGGCGAGGATAGTGAGGATAGCGATTGGGAATAAGAAGATAGATGTCCTAGCCTCACTGCTCTCTCTCTCGGTCCTTCGTCATGCTCTTGTATCCATCTTTGAGAATTTCTGTTTCTCCGAGTCCCTCCTTGTGCCATCTCTCTTTGCCTGTATCGTTCTGCCATATGTTCCATTCATTTCGCTACCATATCCCTCAACTTCTACATTGTTAATCCCATTTCCAGATACATTCACTCTTCTCTCTGGCGTTCATGATTTCTTTTGTCTTTCTTGTCTTGTTCTTTGTTTCAAACCAGTTTCTCGATATTATCTTTTGTCTTTTATATGTAGATATTGTTTGCGAATGAGGACCATGGCTACTCTCAGTTCTTCCTATTACGATGAAGCACTCTTCTCTGAGAATCCATCTCCACCAAACTTTCCTCACACAAAAACTCGAGAAAATTATCTTTCGCAACTCGGGATAGTCCGAGATTTTAACATTTGATTGATTAATTGATAGAAGAGACAGTTCATCGACGCGTTCTAGATCGACAGTGGTGTGAAAGCCGACCATACCGATGTATATTGTCATGATCGTTAAGGTGAGTAGCACAGGGATGACGGGGTCTTTCTAAGGTTCTGATCTATACGGATTTTTACAGCGCCGATTCTATCCGGACAATGATACACAGTCAGTTCTCTTCATTGATATGAGGACTTGTGAGCATAGATGATGAAGGAACAAACGACGAACTCTTGGAAGAACCCCCCGCTCGAGAACAATCACACATTACATCGATCCCTCTTATTTCGTTCGAAATAGCTCTCAGAGCCTGTTCACATGCTTTCCGATTTGACATCTGAGGCGTGGCACAGATTGCCCATGCAACTATCGTATTGTGAATAAGCACTAGAGGGAATAATGAAGTGAGAACAGGTGAAGAAAGGGCATTAGTGGAATGTTGCAAGGACAATTTGGAAATAGATGAAACCGTGCCTTCAGTTTTTGTTGGAGATGCATTGTTGGAATCAAGTAACGTCTTGCGCAATTCCCAAGCTTTGCAGCCCTGGAACATCAATCGGTGGTGGTCAAAAGAGCAAAGAACATCGCAAAGATGAGTGCTTTGAGGTAAAAGTAAAGACCATCGATGAGGAAGCAGACCTTTTGTTGAAGCATTGATATGAGTATCGCAGCGGGTTCTATATCGTTCAATATAGAAACAGATTTTGTTAATCTTAGAAGAAAAGGAGAGAACCCAGGTCGTCCGTCTGAGACTAACGGATTGGTAGGGATTCGAACCCATGAATATATTTATCCAAAAACGGGCGGAAAGCTCCAAAGAAGAATATCCTTCGAGTTTCATGATAGTCGAACTTTGTTTCGAGCATCAGAGCTCCTAGCAGAGCTTCTCCTACATCGCTTATGATCTTATCAAGAGAGAAAAGAGAAAGAGAGCTTCAGCATTGATTTTCTACAGTTGTTGGGTAGCCTGAATAATGATGATGTACCTTTGGAGCTTCTTCGTCTGCCCAATAGATTCTCGGCTTTCTTTCCTCGGCTTTCGCTTCCTGTTCTTCACGTTGTCGCGCGGCCTGAGCTCGAGAGGCATAACTATGAATTTCCTTGTCGATCCGACCGGATTCCTGTATAAAGCTTTTATACAATTTAGACTCGACACAGAACGCACTGATAGCATTATTTGATACCATATGTGACTGTAAAAGGGCATGGTAATGAGAATTAGCACTTGACCGATCGAGGATCATACGCAGAAGAGAAAATAGAGCTTGCTTTGAACATCACAATGTACTCTGGTCGGATTGAAGGCCATCTCTCTTTAATATGCTGCATGACCACTATGGACAGGTTAGAAGATGAAATCAGAAGAGTGTTAGTCTTGTTGAATCAGACTAGGAAACTGTATGATTGAAGTAGAGTGAAGTAGTGATGCCAAATGCCTACTAAGATCTAAGATGGCATCTCCCAAGAATTCCAATCGTTGGAAAAAATTGTGGTTGGCAGATGTATGACACTTTAAAACCCCAACTCCGTCAGATCAAAAGTTCCAACCTCTGTCATGAAAATCCTACCTGAATAATAAGAGAGAGACAACTGTCACACAAAGACTCACCAAGGCACTACTCAAATACCCTTGGTTTTGGAACTGATAGTGTAGAATATCCCTCGAGACAAAGTCCACCGTTTGCTGCATTATCGGAGGCACTGGCGGAGGAATTTGAGAAAACCTAGCGAAATCGGACCATTCGTGAACGGCCGGGAAGGGTCCAATGTTGAGCACCTTCGCCACTCGCCATGCAGTGGGAAGATCTCCAGTTATCCATGCTGATCCTAAGATGGCCTCAACCATATCTGCCAATTGCTGTGTATGTTTGTGGACCAGCGAATCTTCATCTTGTTCAATCCGCGCGCTTGTACTCAACACGTGATTGAGGAATATGAAACGAACCTTGTCACCGATATCCATCCTTCGTTGAGTTGTCAACATTTTCGAACCATTTGTATCGGAAGCAATCATTCCGTGTGGTACCCAAGTCTTTGCCGCGAAGATTCTCGCCTGTAGGTATGGGGCTAGTCCAGTCCTGATGCATTGTATGCGGAGGGCAGAATTGGTGATAACAGCTCTACGCATATTATGAAGATCGTTTTGTTGAGAAGTGGGGTTGGTTACAAACCTGATGGATGCAACGAAAAAGACGACTCGAGTAGTCAGAGATACGATTACCGCTGAGACAAATCCTCGATGAACCACATACATGTAGACGGTCGACATTATTTTAAGAACAGCATCCCCTTACAGTGTTCAACCAGATACAGTGCATGTGTTCAGCCTCAAATTCTGCTCATAGAACGTGAGTAAATACACACCTTGAAACTCCAATATATCAGAATCTCCGTCCAAACTACAGAGCGTCGGACTACTCAACGCCAGTGTAAGAAGATTCTCGTCAACCATGTTTTGTAGAATCATTGAGTTAACTTCTTTTGTACATAGGAGTGCGTCAATTCGGAAGATGATGGATGGTAGGAAAACAGCTGATTTATATGTACTGTCCTCGAGATTGAAGATAGATAAAGACCAAAACACCGAAGGCGCAAAGAGTTTGACTATATGAGTAAGCGCAAACTTGTATGGCCGGCAGACATGACTTACCTCGCTCGGACTACTGATTTGTGCAAAATCCCTGGTATCATATCTTTGAGAAAAGGATGAAGTATGAGTAAATATAAATGACCATTTTTTGGACTTCAGGAAAACTTCTTTTGCATCCAAATGAGAATGCTCAAGGTGATAGTTGGACGTCATACGCGTGCCCAACTTAAGAAAGTGGGAGAAAACAAAACGATACTTACACTTTATCTCTTCCCCCTTCTTCTCATGCGCACCGTTGGCAGAAGCTTCCATTCCTGCCTCCTCTTTATCGAGATACCTGAGATAACCCATGACCGGTCGAAGTCGACGAACTTCCAAGAGAGGTTGATCCATGTCGACCGTGCCGTTGAATCTGCTTCTGGATTTCAAATATTCATAGAGTGAGCTATATGCTGCTTCTCTCTGTCAAATGGCAGAGAAAACACGTGTGAGTTCATTATCATGTCTAAATTTATGGTCGACCTTTAGCTTAGCACAGAATAATCAACAGTATATACGAACTGGGCTATCCGTGAGTTTACTCATAGGCGATAAATCCGTCCTGAGCCTTAAGATTTCATACCTCCTCCCAAACTCTGAGTTGTTTGTAACGATTCCGTCCTTTATCTGTTCATGTAGCTTGCCCAGATCCTTTTCGAACGGATGAGATGTCACAGGCTTCGTTGTCTCTCTCACCTCATCCCAATCGATCTCGGGTATGCTCGTCGGTTGAAGCGCAGGAACGGCTATGGCCGCTTTCGGTCGGATTGAGGTCGAAGACACCTTGGAAGGGCCCTCGATGGACGATAGAGACGAGAATGGTGTATGAGAATCTATGTTCTGTCGCTTCTCCTCGATTTTATCTTCATTAGATCTGGTGTAATCGTCCCATTTGATCGGAGCCATTAGATAGTTTAGTTCGATTTGACCTGTTTCAATCGTGAGATTCTTGTTCGTTATCGTCCTCATCACCCTGAAGGTATATGCTTCGACAAGCTTCTTTTCGTTCAAGTCTTTGAAGTTGATGGCAGGGTAGGTGACGATGGAGAGAGTGGTGAGCTGTTGAGTAATGAGCAAGTTGACGGCAGGAAGCTGAGGAAGCGCCAGTCGAGTAAGTATCATGATCGGTCTCGGCTGCCATGTTTGAAAGGGTTCGATTGGGTCATTCGAATTTGGAGAGCATACCGGCACCCTTGGGAAAGAGATCACTGTCGGAAAGAATTGAAGGGAACGGTTCTCAGATAGAGATAACGATGAACGAGCAGCTTCAAGACAGGCCTTCCAGAACACAGGTTCTTTGCAAAGAATCGAAGATAATCCCTCTTGAAGCGTATTCTGCAGAACTTGATTTTGGATGAACTCTTGACGGACGGTCAGATCCTTCGGGGTATAATCGTCTCCGACTTCTCCGCACCTCCATAGTTCTCGCATTAGCTTGCCGCAAGCTTCCTTTTTGGCCTCCGTTTTGATCTTTCCACTCGGATCAGATTCAGCCAACCTGTTCGGGCAGGGACAATGAGGAGGCAACAAGACATGAGCTATCACCACAGGTTCCTCGCCGGAACCTTCCTTGGGAGCCTGGAGCGTCGTATAAGAGAACGTTGGCCCAGGCGCTTTCTTTTTTGTCCCTAAGGATAAATTCGGCCGCCGACTCAATACGACCATGTAGGAGGACAAAAGAGAAGAAGCCTTGTCAAGATCCAGTGCAGGGGCTTCCGACAGTGGCTTCAATTCCCTTGTAACGACTGTGTTAGGATTGGGAACAGGTGCGGGCTGTTCGATTCGAGCTCGTTTGGCTTTGCCGTTTGTCATGGTCGCATTTGACGGCGTCTTTTCATTCACCGAGGAACTGTCCGAAGAAACGTTGAAGGACGTAGAGACGTAAGGCCGTTTATTGTTCTTTCTTGAATAGCCTTTGTTCGTCGAATCGACGTCGGGCCTAATTTTGACGGTAGTATCACCGTTTGCGCTAACAACATCCGGAGGACGGTTGAGCTTGATAGGATGTTTTTGAGTTTTCTCACGTTCTGTCAAATTGATAGGTGGAACTATCCTCTGTGTATGGCCATGTAGACCATGCTTGTGAGGGTGAACCCTATCATCTGCACTCATTCTCAGAAGATGATTGGCGATAGAGTGGTATGAGCTAGTGGACAGAACGGCGAGGATTGATGACGATCAGGCACATGAATATTTAAGTGACTTACTTATATGGAAGGTAACTCTGATTTCATTTTTGAATATCACCAGCGATCAAACGCGCTATTCGTTACATGTCTTCTTGGAAACAATAGATGCGACATCTAGACTGACATACTATCTGTGCAAAGAATATTCTAGAGTTGAGGTGATGCTCAAACTGGATAGCGTCACGTATAGACGAAAGGGCCTCAGGATTATGGTTCGGAACAATTGTCAAAAATGGGGAAGAACGGGAAGGGCGAAATTATCGAAGAGAGTTGTTTTCAGCGTAGCAGAGTCAAGCAAAGAATATGAACCACAAAAAGGGACCGAGAAAAGGGCAAGACAGAAAGGCAACAAGGAATAAAATTAAGATCGAGAAGAAATAAACGAGAAGGGGGAAGAGGAGAGGGGAAGAAAGAAAGCACGCAAGGGCGGTACGAAGAAAGAAGAAGGATAGATCAAAGTATGAGTAGAAGGGATGAAGAGTAGACATGAAAACTGTATGTTCCAAAGAGAAGAGAGAAGAAAGAAGAAAGAAAAGACAAAGAAAGAAGTACCCTTTTGTCTTCGCCTCCCTTGCTCTATAAGATTACACAAGACTTTTTCTTGGACTTTTTTGAAGACTTGGTTTGAGGAGAAAGACATGCGCGGATGGCCTCGTCGAACACACCCTGTAGAGAAGAAGGAACATGCCAGCATACCAGGGTAAGCACAAAGTCAAAACAAAGCAGAAAACAAGAGCGACGACTTTCCCGAGACAGGAAAGAATATTGGACAGACTCGCCTTCAATCCTTTTTGTGTCAATGCAGAGCATTCAAGATACCGGACAGCTCCGATCTCTTTCGCACATTGAACGCCTGCAGGATAACCGATAGGTGCCATCCGTCGTTCTCTGAGCTTGGCAACTGTGCTGGGCTCTTCACGTATATCTGAATAAATTCGAATATGGACCAATAACAAGGAAATAAATCATCAGTTCTCTTGGAATAAAATTGACAGAAAGCGAGATACGAGAGAACGAACCTAATTTTGTTCCGACAAGAATTATGGCTATATAGAAGAGATCAGAGAAAAATGAGCCAAGTGTATGAAGACAAGAAATGTCTTCGATGGGTGGTGACCAAAAGCAGGACTTACGAACACCAGGTGCATGGTGGGAAACTTCTGGGTACCATTTTGTCCTGTCATGCAAAATTTAGGGTAAGAAAGTTGGAATTGGCCTGATGAGCACTGTTAACGACAGTGGATGTATGCCGAAATAATAACGAACCTGACATTTTCGAAACTAGGTGGAGAAACAAGGGAAAAGCAGACGAGGAAAATGTCGGTCTGTGGGTAGCTTAGCGGTCGTAGTCGACTTAGGAGGAAGAGATTGATGAGAGAACAAGATGTAAGTCAGTATTTCATGACCTTAACTGGCAAGCAAAGATGTCTGTCATACTCGTAATCTTCTTGTCCAGCAGTATCCCAGAGTCCGAGATTTACTGGCTTTCCATCCACCAGGACCTGCTCAGAGGAACGTTTCAAGCTATCAGCTATTTCAAAGACATATAAAATATATGGAAGACAAACAAAAGCGTACATTTGCGCTGTAGTTGTCAAACACAGTAGGTATGTACTCTCCCTGTTTGGTGTTGAAAACACATTAGCCATGATAATATAGAAGCAACAAAGGTGAGCAGGACAGCGCCTCAAAGGGTCCGGATGAAACGAAGGCTAGTCAAACTTAGATCGGAAAGGAAGCTCTCACAGGGAAGGCCTATGAAAGAAAAGCGGAAGAAGGGTCAGAGTTTTCCCTTGCTTTTTCTCTAAAGAAACCCCGTTTGGAAAGCATTTGAACACGATGTTATGGACATACGTTGGTAGTGTAAGATATCAAGAGACAAGTCTAACCAGAACCAAAAACCATATACAGACAACAAATGTAGATCAGTAGAGTTTCTGAAGGAGTGCATGATCGAGTCGGCTCCCCCTTTGTTTTGCCTTTTCTCAACAAGAATACATGATCCATAAGATGGAAAAGACCAGCTCACCTTGCCAACAGCTCCGTCACCGACGACGACCTGAGTACGTATGATGAGTGGTAATGATAAGAGGAATGATAGTTAGAGAAAGAACACGGCCGAACAACGTGAGAGATCAACTGTTTGAAAAAGGCTTGCATACACCTGAGTTCGGCGAAAGATTAACATATATAAATGATGAGATGTTGTAATTTCAGGTGATCGGAATTAATAACTCTGAGGAAGACATATGTAGAGCTTACATTTGATCGATTGCATGTCTGGTGTCTAAGCAGATAAGGAGGAAGGAAAACTATGGAGAGACAGATCGGGAAGACTGCTTGATTCGAGATGTATCACAGGACGGATGATGGTTGTTATTGTCTCCTTTTTCACCCTCTATTTTTTTTTGTTTTCTCTTTTTTTCTCTTTTTCGTCGATATTTATTTTGCCGAAACCGTACAAGAAGAGAGAGACTGTATGTATTGCCTTTCTACTATAACTCGACAACCTCATAACGACAAAGAGAGAAATAGATATGAACCCTTACGAAAAAAAAATTAAACGAAAAGAGAGGTGGGGATGAGTGTGTATAGATGGAACGAGTGTATAAAGAAGTTGAAGAAACAAATGGAGAGAAACGAAATGGACGATATGTTTTTCTCTTGTTCTTTCTTATATAACTCAATATTATGATTTATCCACAAGGAACTAAACGAGCTTTGAAAAGCACGTACAAGGAATCAACTCTTGCAACTCAGTTGGCACAAGCACGCATACACCCGAACTGAGAATGTATAATGATAGATTGAAAGGTTGCACCGCCTGTGGGTGATGGGAAATCTTCGAGACTGCGATTTTAGGCGTCAACGAACTGTGTGCGTGTAATTAGCTGCAGAGAAGAGATCATTTCAGTCCTTGCTATTCTTGACTTTTCTCGACCAGCAACATCAACCAATCCTTTCAACCTTCAAGGATAGAAGGAAAGAGTAATCCTTACCTTCGTTAAGTCGAACACCAAATCGACCAGAGAAACGATATACAAACAAACCAAAAAAAAAAGCAGCATCAATAAACCCTCACTCGGCCATCGACCTTCAACTTCGCTTCGTCCTTCTTTGATTCTCCTACCCCTTGATATCTTGATATTGCACCCGTAGACACGGCATTCGTTCTACCTCGTTTGTTTCTCATCTTCCTTAACTTGCAGATCGAACAACTAGCCTGCAAGTGCGTACACTTTCCATTCTTTGCTATTCTCTCTATAAACTGTTGTATCTTTCTGGAGCACATCTTTCTAAAGATGATTAGGTCGGAGATGCGATGGCCGCAGCTCTGACGCTTGGACCTTCTTGACGAAAACCCTGTCAACCCAGTCTTTTCTTCTGTTTTCTTCCTTCCTCTCTCTCTTCTTGTTCTTCATTCAGAAGAACCATCATCCATTCTTTGACAGCTTATAGCTTGAGAACTTGCTTTGATCACAACGTTCGACATCTCCAACAGCTTGCCCAACCATCGTGATCTCCAAAGAAGTTTAACAGAGTGACTGAATTTGGTTGTCCCTTGCGATCTTGTGTCGTTCGCCGACTATAGACTTAAACAGTTTCTCCACTGGCTCGATTTATTGACACCCTGTGCAAAGTACGTGCATTTGTTTGACAAACCGTTCTGTATGCGGGTTTTCATCATCATCTTCTCCGGTCGGAGCATACCCAATCGGTAGCTTTCATTTTGTGCCTGGGTACCTATCCATTAAGTCATGAGAGGAGAAAAAGAATAGAGAAAAGAAAAAAGAGGGAGCGATTTCTTCAGCCGCATTGGCAGCGGCTAGGCAGAGCTCTCCTGTGGATATACAATGCCTTGCTTGTTGTATGTTGCAAAGGTATACATCCTATGGGCTAACCCTGCATTCCTTTCTTTCATCATACTTTGCCCACACTATAGGTTCTTACACACCCTTCATCTCACGGCCGTCCGTTCTTGAATCCGACTGTTCCTCTTCAGGTCTCATACTCTTCTGTCTGTCCCCCTTTCACCTGTTGTCTTCGATCTCATCCACTTGTATGTATTCTGTACTCAATCTCTCTAGAGATCGAAATCGCCACTGACCCAAAACACCTGAACCCTGCTTGACCTTTTCGTCCTTCTTCGTCTTCTTTGTTCTTTCTACTCACATCATCTCTCTCATGTTCTCCCTCGATTGTTTCTATACAGCCTATCTGAGGATGTCTGCTGATCAGCCACGACCAGCTGCCAAATTGGCACCCACACCCCCTCCCAACATCACTGAAGGCGATAAATCTTCCAAAGCCAGTTCCTCGGCTCCAGCTCGATCCAAGCAGCGCATCACTTCCACCTCATCCAACCGACTGAAACCGACTAGTGGTAAACGAGACAACATACCACCCTCGACAACTCCACCGCCTCCTTCCACCGGAGGAGGTAACCGAATCGGAAACAATGGACGACGGCATTCTAACGCCTTGTCAGGCACCGAATCATCTACCACCGCCGGAGCTCCGGCCAACAGTCGAGTGTCTGGAAGATCATATTCATCTTCAGCTGGCACCAAGCCTCCAGCTCCCGAGGCCCCGTCCTCTGGTCACGGAACTCGTCAGCATAGGTCATCCGTCTCTATCTTAGCCCCCAAGCCTAGCCGATCGACCTCCAACCCGGCCTCATCTGACCAAGGCCAAAGTGGAGATGCCATGAATTCACTTCAGAGAATGATTACCGATCTCAGATCAATTCCTCCTGTCAACAACAGCGCGCTCTCTACTGCAACCTCGCCACCTCCCGATGGGTCTGCCTCAGCTAAGCTGGCTGCTTCGTCTCGGGGTGGAAACTTCTCGGAGAAATCTCCTAGATCAGCTGCGGTACCCATCGTCTCTCCAGGAACGTATGTTCCATCTAAGGTTCCTAATCCCAATGCTCCTGCGTTCCAGCCTTCCCGCCAAACCTTGGAGCAACTCTCAGAGGATCACGACGCATTCGCTCCTCTACCTGTTCCTGTTTCGAATGCTAATCCTCGCACTCTAGCCGCTCAAATTCAGCAGCAACAGCAACAATTTTATCAGCAACAAGTCCAACAGCAGCAGCAGCAACAAGTCCAACAGCAGCAGCAGCAGCAGCAGGCTCATCAACAACTTCAAACTCAATCCAGGTTTGCTCCTGGAAACTACACCGCCCCTCGGTTTGCTGCGTTAGCGGCCGCGAATGAGCCTCAGGAAATCGTCAATGCCAACGGCCGGCCCGTCCTAGCTCCTACTTTCACTTTTGGAGCCAAACCTAGACCTCAGGAGATTTCTTCCGTTGGGTTTGGTAGTGAGGACGATTATCACTCCAACCCGATCTTCTCTGGGCTCGGCCAGCAGGCAGCAGCGCCCAATGTCAACCCAGGCATGAGCGCATTACTCTCTCTGGCCGCTAGCGCTCATCGAAGGACAGGTAGTGAGATGACACCCGCTCTTGCCGCTCAATACCAGCTTCAACAGCAAATCGATGAGCTTAAGCGGCAGCAGCGAGAGCTTCTCATGCAGTCCCAACAGCAGGGCGGCTTTCAGTCTATTCCGGCAATGCCCCTAACCTTTGCTCAACCATCCAGTGATCTCGATCGGCACAGACGGATCCAGTCGGTCGCGCCGGCCTCCACCTCCAACACCTTTGGAGATATCTCCGGTCTTAGCCGATCTAATCAATTCCAGAACAGTCTCAGCCAGTTCGGAGTTCAATCTGGCCAGCAACAGCAATCGCTTCCATCTCGCCATCAGTCGCGAGCCTCGTTTGCAGGGCCTGTGAGCAGTGGAGGTTTTAGCTTAGGCGATTCGTCTGTATCTGGTAATACGAGTGGACATGCTCGAAGACAGTCTGCCAACATGGGCCACAAGGCTTCGCAACCAAGTTTCTCTGGACCAGCCGATTGGGCAGAGGACACGTTCAATGCATTCGGAAACCCTACGTCCTTCGGGAATGCTGTGGCTAATGCAGGTGGAGGAAATCATTCTAGACAGAATAGCAGAACGTTGGACGGAAGTTGGAGGATCAGTGCGTATCTTTTTATTTCTCTTTCATCCCTCCTTTTCGTTTGTTGTCGTGAATTATCAGGTCATGTTTGGGTTCTTCCAAATTGAAATGCTCTCTCTTTCTTCAAACTTCAGATGGGGGTGTAGGTTCTGTTCAGCAGGGAAGTGCCATTAACGGAGATCTCGCCCAGGCACAGGCACAGCTTCAATCTATCGCGTCTTTTCGAGCTGCCGCTGGAGGTGGACATTCCAAAATGGCGTCGTTTGCTCTGCCCAACATGCTTCCCAACATGTTGTACGCAAACAATACCCCTTATTTCAATATTCCCCAGCAAATGCAGGCCTTCCAGGTGAGCGAGCGAGCCATACATCTTCCGCTGCTTTCCGTACGCTAACCATAACATGGGTCGACGATCCTTGGCTTACAACAGCTCCAAATCCAGCAACAGGCTCAACAGCCTCAGAGAAAGTCGCTGTTCTCTCCATACCTGCCTGCTGCTTCTCTGCCCCCTCTTCTTGCCGCCGGCAAGCTAGTTATCGGTATTCTTCGAGTCAACAAACGAGTTCGTTCTCTACAATCTGAACTCCCTTTATAATCCCACAAACAGAATGCTACAGATTCTAAACATATTTGATACGTTTACAACAGAACCGGTCTGATGCCTACATCGCTACCGAAGTTTTGGATGCCGACATCTATGTAAGCTCGTACCTCCACTCAAGACGCTTGTATCCTGATTTCAACACTTATAATATGGTTTTTTTTTGACATTGTTCATGTCTAGATATCTGGGTCTCGAGATCGAAACAGAGCCCTTGATGGCGACACCGTTGCTGTCGAGCTTCTTGATGTGAGTCAATCTTTCGGACAACCACAGTATTCGATCGCTTGTATCTGACAACGCTTGAAATCCTTGGTTGTATTGTCGATCTAGGTCGACGAGGTTTGGGCCTCGAAGAAAGAGAAAGAGGACAAAAAGCGAAAGAAGGAGGAAAATTCAGTCTTCAACGACATACGAGGAAACTCGCAAGCGGCTCAACGAAAGACGGAGAAGAAGAAGGACGATGTTGAAGTTGAGGTATGTCTTTCACAGTCTAAGATCGTGTATGTTTTCTATGTGGTTGCTAATCTTAGTTTTTCCTTGTGATAGGGACAAGGCTTGATGCTCTTTGAAGATGAGGAAGTCACGGATGATATTAAACCTCGTGAGAACCTTCTGTTGTTCCACCGACTACTGTATATCACGTTGATACTCATCAATATACCTGTTTAAATAGAATACGCTGGACACGTCGTTGCTGTTGTGGAGAGAATGCCTGGTCAGTTATTCTCTGGTACTCTCGGTCTGCTTCGGCCGTCTTCTGCTGCCACGAAAGAGAAGCAAGAGGCTGAGCGACGAGAACGAGAGGGACCTGGAGTTCGATCTGAGCCTCGGGCGACAGAGCGACCAAAGATTGTTTGGTTCAAGGTTTGTTCATCCCAAACTCTTCTAATCCCACACTCCTCGATACTTAATTAATCCAAACCGATGCCACTACAGCCTACCGATAAGCGAGTACCGTTGATCGCAATTCCGACCGAGCAAGCCCCCACTGACTTCTTGGAGCGATCCGAGGCTTACGCCGATGTACTCTTCTGTGCCTGCATCAAGAGATG
Source organism: Phaffia australis (assembly GCA_014825575.1). Lineage (NCBI taxonomy): Eukaryota > Fungi > Basidiomycota > Tremellomycetes > Cystofilobasidiales > Mrakiaceae > Phaffia > Phaffia australis. The sequence continues at coordinate 86,436 of MVAH01000035.1, read as the reverse complement.
GCCTATCACGTATGCGCCCCTGTTTCTTTCTTCTTTCTTTCCTTCTTCGTGCCTAATTTCACTCAACGTGAGGCTCCGTTACGATGTTGCATGTTGTGGTTGCTCACTTGATACATACTATATGTTTCCAGCTCTCTGCACCCCTTCGGCACACTTGTAGAAGAGATTGGTCCTATTGGTGAGGTCGAGGTGGAGACTTCTGCGTTACTCAAGGACTGCAAGTACGTATACGTAACAGTTTCTGATGTTGATTGATATTTATACTTATTGATCGAGTTTTTCTTCTTTCACCTAGCTTCCCTACCGAAGATTTCACCGAAAGTGTCCTTAAGTGCCTTCCTCCTCTTCCTTGGGTAAGCTTTCTTCATTGACGTTCTACTCTGTCGGTGATTAGATACGACTGACCACATTCACCCCCATCTTTTTAGACTATTCCTGATCGAGAGTACGAGGTCCGAAAAGATCTTCGAGAATCTAGAATTTTCACAATTGACCCCGTAAGTCTCGGTGTCTACAACTTAGCACCGCCACAGTTTATTGAATCATATGCCTTGTCAACAATCGCTAGGATACGGCTAAAGATCTAGATGATGCCCTGTCCATCTCGACTAATGAGGACGGTACTTTTGAAGTCGGAGTTCACATCGCTGATGTCGGACACTTTGTGAGTTGCAACACGTCATCTATCTCATGTTGTTGGTTACACACTCACAAAAGAATTTGGCTCGGTTGACTTTGTTGTATGCAGGTCAAACCCAACACTGCACTTGATCGTGAATATATCCCTTTGTTTTCGATTTGAGAGGTCATTTTGCTTACAGTTGATGTGACGTTATATGAAATGTAGGTGATGCCCGAAAGCGTGCGACTAGTGTATACCTCGTTCAGCGAGCAGTTCCTATGCTCCCGCCTGCTCTCTCGGAAGAGCTTTGTAGCTTGGTTCCTGGTGTCGAGCGACTAGCTTTCTCCACATTCTTTACTATGACTCCTGATGCGCGTGTCATCAAGACGAGCTTTGTCAAGTCAATCATCAAGTACGTTTAACACTCGATGTCTTCACTTGGACGGAAATATCATCTGACCTTGGCAATCTCCCTCTCAATTCTTTAACAGATCCTGTGCAAAGCTTTCTTACGGACAGGCACAGAAGGTTATCGAACAGCAATCCTTGGGGGAAACGGAAATTTCTGAAGGACACAAGGCTGAAGATATCGAGACTGATATTCGGACCATGCAAGTACGTTCAAGAAAGACAAGAGTCTCTCTCCCACGTAATGAGCCTCACAGCTTCTTCCTCCATTGTTAGAACCTTGCCAAGAAGCTCCTAGAGCGACGAGTAAACAGCGGGGCGCTTGGAATTCACAGTCTCAAGTTAACTTTCAAGCTTGACGATGACGGCAAGCCTGTTGACTGCTCGGTGTACACACAGCGAGAGTCCAACTCACTTGTTCAGGAGGTAAGTCAATCTGATTTGTCCCAAGGTTTTGTGTTGGGCGCCTTTTATTCATTTACGATGTTGTTGATGTATTGACTGGCGTGTTCCAATTGTACAGTTCATGATCCTCGCCAACACGACAGTCGCTACAACGATTGCTGCTAATTTCCCTGAGCAGGCCATTCTCCGTCGGCACGAGACTCCTCTGACCAGACGTCTGGAGGGTCTCGCCAAACGGGCAAAGCGTTTCGGGATCGAGTTGGATGTCTCCAGTAGTGGTGCACTTGAGAGATCGTTCTTAGATATCAAGGACGATGAGATCAAGAAGCTTTTGGAGCTCATGTCTAGAAAAGCTATGCAAAAGGCTAGATATTTCTGTTCTGGTTAGTCTTGCATAATGTTCTGAGTTGCTATAGCACCTGTGCTGAAACCTCATGATCGTCATAACAGGTATGCTTGATATTGCCAAGGTTGGCGTCCTCTTTGTCTCGTGGTCTATCACAAATATATTCTCAACACATATCTCAACACATGTTTCTATGTTTCTGATGTTTTCTTTCTAGTATGGCCATTATGCGCTGAGTGTTCCTCTCTACACCCACTTTGTAAGAATGTTTCAATCTCATTTCTCTCATGCCTGTTGATTCATCGTACTGACTTTATGACACGCTTGTGCTATCAATAGACAAGTCCTATTCGGTAAGAAATTGCTTGCATTCCCTGATTGTCTTCGACTCGCACTGAACATATTTGTACAAATCATGGTTTGCGTAGACGATATGTGGACATTGTCGCTCATCGGCAGCTTGCAGCCTGCCTGGAAGACGGCCGTGAGTTTGTTTGGGGCATTCGTGTATAGACCTGAATGCTGACATCATTGTTATTGTTCTGGTTTTTAGCTATCGAAAGCAAATTCCAAATGGATCGAGATACTGTGGCCAAGATGGTTCAGAACTGTAATATGAAGAAAGAATCTGCTCAGCTTGCCCAAGAGCAGTCCACCCACCTTTATCTGTGTCTTCTCATCAACGTTGGTGCCAATTTTTGTTCGGCTCTTGCTGTAACTCAGAACCTGACTTTGTTTTTTTGACTCATTCTGGCAGGATCTCACCACCCGCTATGGTCCTGTCATCAGGTTCGCAAGTGTTGTTAACGTTCTTGACCAAGCCTTCGATGTGAGTACTATACTGTTTTCAAAAACATAAAGTCAAACATGTGGTTTTAACCTTCAATGTCGTCTTCAGGTGGTTATTCCCGAGTTTGGAATTGAGAAGCGAGTACATGCTGATCAGATGCCACTTGAGGTAAATGTCATTTTCGTCAAATTTTTGTTTATTTGAAGAGCGTTACTGAGTGTAGAATCTATATGCGGATATCTTTCTCATAGAACATCGTATATGAAGAGCACAACTCTTCTCTGCAGTTGTACTGGAGCGAGCGTAAGTCGTTCGTCTTTTGCGATTTCCCGTATTGGCTTGCGCTAACGCTCTCGTTTTCTTGACCTAGGCGACGTCATCTCATATCTCGCTGAACGTGAGCTGTCTCATATTCAGTATCGATTCTCTTGCTTGACCTGACAACGCATCGTCCCGTTCATTGAATCATTCATAGGTGACAACGACGAGCATCTCAACAAGGTCAAAAAGTTCGGTGATCAACACGCTCAAGTCGAAGTCGAGTCCGCTGGCAAAGTTCACGAAGAGAAGAGTGCACTCAAGGATGAAGCTGAGGGATCTGAGGGGAATACTGCCAAAGAAAACGATCCTTCAGTCATAGATTCTGTTCAACAGTCAAAGTCGGCGGCCCAGAATGCCCCTGTATTCAAAGGTCTCCGAACATCGTCGGACGGAAAGCACCATATTCAGGACATCAAGGAGTTGATGACCGTACCGGTAAGTATCTTGCAACCGATAACTTCATAATCGGAGACCCTACACTAACATGAGCCCCATCTACGCTATCTGCAGGTCATTGTAACTGCCGATATTGAGAAATCACCCCCCGTCATTAAGGTGTACGCTGTGAATCCGTATGCGAAGAAGTAATCTGCTTGCGCCGCGTTCTGTTTTGGTCCTATATCTATACATGTTCTGCGTTGTTTACTCATTCTCTTACCGTTTTACTTCCCCACGTGTTTTGCCGTTTTTACTTTTCTTGTTCCCAAGTTCGCTCTCCTCAGCTCTCCCTCTTAACGAATCTGTTTGCAGTGTTCTCGTTACGATTTTCAATTGATGTTCTGTAGTCTCCTCCTGTTTCTCTTTGTTCAGCTTTTCCCTTAGTTCCTCAGTCTCCTTCGATATCTTTGATCTTTGTGTTTTCTCTCTCCATCTCTGTTTTTCCAACCTTGTATTTTATAAAACAGTCTGCTTCACACCGCCTAAATTGTAAACAGAGGCAGACACAGCAGGAGCTATGATACCCCATATTGACCCCATACTGACCCCATACTGACCCTAATAATTGCACAGATTGGGTACTGATGATAAAATCTCATCGGCACTTGTCTCGCTTCTCTTTTCTGTCAACCATTACAAGACCATCTCTGCTCAGCAAAATGTCCAACAAGATGTAAGTGGTTTATATTTCATTTGGGAAAGTGAGATACAGGTCTAGGCTGATATTGTGTTTGTATCTTTTTCTCTTTCCCCGTTCAGCTTAGCTCTTGGTCCAGCCTTAGGATCACTCCGAGCTTTCATTGATAAGCAACGAGCTCTTCAGTCGAAACACAACTTTAACTTATGTGTGTGCGTAGGTGATTTTTTCGGTCCGGAAGGAGAAAACACCGACGAGGTGGATGATCTTCTCAGAGGAAGCTTAAACGGTGAGCGCATCATATATCATTCATATTCGAGGTCCTTCCTCGTTTGATCAAGGTGTAAATCAGATGACTTTGGCTGGATTTGAGCTGACGTACATTTTGGATGTCGATAGTCCCATTGACGACGTACATCATGCTGGGGTCAAACGCTTTGCCTGAGAAGGTTCAGGCGAAAATCATCGAGACTGGTGGAGAGATATGTACCAATCTGTTCTTTGTTGGTGAGTCTTTTAGTCCTCAGATAGTTGGTAGATTGGTTGAGCTGATGAGAATACGTTTGGCTTGTCTCGCGTCTCTGAAAGGCCAGAGTAACGTATTGAACACGTCTGAAGGCATTAAAATCGGAGCTATTGGTGGTAACTACGATCCTGCTGTCTGGGATATCGAGACCAAATCTTCGTCCGAAGCGACAGAGTCTGAAGGAGATAAAATTGGATCCGCCGGCATGGTCAATCTCACTCCTTCCCTCCTCACTCCTGTCTTGGCCTCTCCTCACCTCTTTCCTGAAGCCAACACTCCGTCGGCCCTGACGGGCTCGAATCTGACCCTTGCTTCCCAGAAAGCTATTGTGCCGACAGGATTGGATATATTACTACTCCAAACGCCTCCACCGTCGCTCTCCCTTCTCTCCCCCTCGTTCAATAGTCTAGAATTCAATGTCGGGCAAGGAGCCACACCCTTGGTAGAAGTCATCCGAAGATCAAAACCGAGATACGTGTTCTTCATGGGTGGAAAAGATGGGGAGGATGGATTTTGGGAAAGGGAGCCGTTTGGGTGGGATGGAGTGGGTTCAGAAGGTAGATATACGAGATGTATCAGGATGGGAAGGTTTGGAGGTCCTTCTCCTCCCGATGGACAAAAGAAGGCCAGAGTAAGTTTACTTTCCTTCGAGTTGGTTTACATACCGTATGTTGTTTTCTACACTCTTTGGGCTCATCTCTCACTGCGGTATTGGCCCTGTAGTTCTTTTATGCATTCACACTAGCTTCTTTAGCACCTCCTTTCCCTGCAAAACCGGCTAATGCAACTCCCAATCCGTTCGCGCTACCGTCTTCTTCGGCTGGGCGTGGATCGAAGAGAGAGGCTCCTGATGGAGGTGAAAATTTCATTTGGGGACAATCTGGACCAGGTGGAAAGAAAGCCCGTGGAGGTTGGTATCACAAGATATTGCAGATGTTGGAATGGTCAAGCGATTGTGCTGATTACTTTTGTGCTTCGAACAGAGGGTCCGCCTCCGCCTAATTACATGTGTAGGATTTGCAATGAGCCTGGAGTAAGTATTCTCATTTATTTCGTTCTCATATGTATGTATCCTGATATGTGTTGTATAAATCAGCATTGGATCCAGGCTTGCCCGCGAAAAGACGCGCATAATGCTGAGAAGCAAGCTATTCAGGGAGGTTGGTCCAGTTTTCATAACGTCTTGCCAAGTATGACATATTAATAGCATGTCGACCGGCTCTTACAGATGGTCCCCCTGTCAATTATGTGTGTCGTATATGCAAGTTGCCTGGAGTAAGTCTTGCCATATATGTTATATACAAGAGAGAATATTGATTGAGCATGGTCCTCGTTTGTTGGATTCTGGTCGCGACCAATAGCACTTCATCCGAGACTGTCCTCAAAAGACAAGTAACCTTGATCCTAGCGTTGATCGTCAAAACAGCGGTCCCGGTGCAGGGATTCCTAAACGACCAGAGCTTAGTCCCGCAGAATGCTGGTGTAAGTTTTTTTTTACCTTTTTGTCCAAAGTCTTCCGTATCTACGTTACTAACAAATTGATGCGTTTTCCGTCATCTTGCCGCTCTTCATAGTCTGTTTAAGCAATCCTAAAGTGACGTAAGTTGGTTTATCGCTATCCCAAAGATAGAATGACAGAGACTAACCAGAATTCTGAATCTGAATCTATAGAAAACACCTCATTGTCTCCATCGGCACGGAAACGTATGTCACCCTTCCTAAAGGTCAACTGCCCCCTACAGCGTCTGCTTCAAAAATGATTCAGAACAAGATCACCGGTCTGCCCGAGATGCCCGCTGAGTCCGGACAGCTCGGATTAGTTCCTGGAGGTGGCCATGTTCTTGTGAGTTGCCTTATAGATCACTAGCATCACCTTCCTGGCTCAACTTCTTCATCAACATGTTCTGATCCTGAACTTGCCCTCACGAAAACATCTCGACAGATCATCCCGATATCACATTATCCCACAGTGTTGTCCATTCCTAAGGAGGATGCTGTTGGAATTGAATCGGAAATCGAGAAGACTAAAGCGGCTCTTGCAAAATGTTACAAGGTCTACAATTCTGTGCCGGTTGTTTTTGAAGTTGGCCGATCGGGGTAAGGTCTAAAAACATCTATTGAGGATCTGTTTTTACCTGTGATCACTAATCAGCAGCCTGTGATCTGGTATAAAATAGCGGACGAGGAGGACATGCCCACCTACAGATCGTTCCTGTACCCTTAGCAGCCGTCTCACAGATCGAATCTGTCTTTAGGGAAGAAGGAGCCAAGCTGGGAATCAACTTTGAATCTGATGCCGAAATTGCCTTGAACTCGATTGGGACAGGCGGAAAAGACAGTTACTTCAGAGTAGAATTTCCAAATGGAAAACTTGTTCATCTGATAAGGGGAACTGGATTCAACCTACAGTTCGGCCGGTACGTTTTTTCCATTTTCTTTTCTCTGTGAGACATCGTCTCCGACACTTCCATACTGACCGGAAATATGAAATTATATCTCTTTTTCCTTCTTCTGGCCTGCCTGTTTGTGTATCTTGTAGAACTGTTCTTGCAAAACTCTTGGAGATCCCACATCGAGTAGATTGGAAAGCATGTTCTCAGACGGACGCTGAGGAGAAGGCGGATGCGGTCGCTTTCAAAAAGGCTTATGCTCAGTTTGATCCCTTCAAGTGATAAGGATCTGTGTCAAGTGTATAACAATGCTAGATAATTCATGTGTATTATCTCGGCTGAGTTGAGATTACAGTACATTCCATGGCCATTTAAAAATCGTCAAAACCCCGACCAACTCATGCAAGCCCACTTGCATAAGACGGGGGATCTGCCAATCCTTCAAGTCAGACCTTGACATCAGCCTGCACAGAAGACGAGAGAAATTCCGATAGATTGAACAATATATGAATGATGGCGCACCAAAGTAGTTGACCCGGTTGAGATTGAAAGGCATGGCTTTCATAAGATCACGTGATATTCAACCCTAACCCCGATTCTGTCTTGGCTTCGCCATCTTGACTGACAACATTGCAGATACTTTCCATCCATCATTCTGAGAACATAATCTGGCAGTCATGTCATCTTATCTCGTCCTCGTCGGGTAAGTATACATCACCTGTGTCTTTTGTCCTACGAAACCCAATAAAAGTTGATACCTCTGACTGTTTCTCAATATTAGACCACTCGATAATCCCCTGTCAGAGCACACCTTTCCATCAAACCGATCTTCACCCCTTCCAACCTCTTCCTCAAATTCATCCACTTCATCCTTACCATCTTCTTCAGCATTTCCCTCATGGTCCTCTCAAGCATCTACTGTCTCTCCTATAAACTCTCCCTTTGGTGCAAATGCTGCTAGTCTTGCCGGTGTGAAGGAGCTTGGCAGAAAGATCGGCACTGGTCAAGGTGGATACGATGATGGTCATCTCAGGCAGATGGTCGCGCATAGTAGTTTGGACTTGATCGAGAACGCGATGGGTGGAGGGAACATGTTCGTCTATTCCTTTCAAACACTTCTCAACAAAGTAGGGCACACAGAATGAATAACTGATACAGATTCTGTCTTGATTGGTTCTATTCTTCGTCATACTTCCATCTTGGTTTACAAAGGTATTACAAAAACATCGATCGATATAATGAATGGGCTGTTTCCGCTTTTGTGGCACCTAACAGTACGTCCCTGACTTGCACTTTGTTTTTTTCTTTCAATAGAAAAAACATTGTTATTCATAAGTATACCTCATCTTTGTAGTCAAGTTCATCCTTCTTCATGAGCAAAAGAACGATGAAGGTATCAGGTTATTTTTTCTCGAGGTCTGGGAGGCTTATGTGAAGGTGGGTTTTGTCTCAACACTTTTAATTTATGTGAGGAACAAAATGACCAAACATTCATTCACAAACTCTCCTCCGTCTGGCCTGTATACAAACTAGATCATGCTGAATCCGTTCCATACGTCCAACACAACAATTGACAATCCGTTATTCGACGGCAAGGTACGCGCCTCTGCAAAGAAACATCTTTGATCTTACTCTGCTCTCGTTTGCTATAGACGCACTCAAGCACATATACGGATATACAGTCTTTCAAAGATATACCCGAACAACCACACATACACATACATGTTGCCAAATGGTGTTCATCCAGTGCATGCGTTCGCGATACATGGCCTCTCTCGAGCTCGTTTCAGAAATTCTCCTTAGACATCAAATAAAATTTTATATATATGTATATGACGATTTGTTCGTCGCTTCATCACGAGGGGTAATGCTCATGTCGTTTGTTCTTATGTAGAGGTTTCTTCAACCGGTCACATTCATGTGAAAAGCAGAAGAACAGACATCAGGAAAAAGACAACTGTTCCCTTCTAACAGCAGGGCAAAGCGTTCAAACGTCACAAACGAGGAATAACATCGATCTATCTGATCGTCCACCTGGATCAAGGCAAACGAACAAGACTGAAAAAACACTTCTCAAAACTCAAATTTAGACTTCCTCGCTAGATCTAACAAGTTCATACCCGGGCCGTTGGCCAGATTCTCCACCTGACGATCCACCCAGATTAGGAAGGATCAGCCGGATATAACTTTGTTGTCGTTTTCTGGTGAAGAAAGTATGTGATATTAGTTCAGCGCAGATAAAATATTCAGATTGTCCTCAGAATGATGATGGAAACAAGTGCTTACGAAGAAAATCCTTCGGGTGGGATATCGTACAACTGTCTGTAATCAATCCCTAACGTCCCTCCCACTGTCCAGAAATCAATGCAATTCTGATTTTTTTACCACGAAAAAGAAGATCACGGAGATTGAGCAGAAGAATAACGAGAATATGCATCAGGTTAACGAGAGAGATTTAATCAGAACGAAGACGAACCCATATAATTCCTTGATCGAACGGGTTAGCGTCCCTGCCTGCCATCCTTAATCCCTTGGCCGCTTTTCCCTTCGTAAACCTGTCAAGTCCCAAAATTTGAAGCATAAATCTCCATCCTCCTCCCATACAGCCTAGAATTCCATGTCGATGCCCATGTGCATGGCTATGTGCATGTGCATGGACACGAGGAAGCGATGATTCAGCGTCTGTCTCTCCGCCTGATACGGTCGGCTCGTCCACTCCCGTCGGATCAACACCCATCCCTACGTCCCTAGATTCACCTAATCCTTCTGGTACACCTGTTCTACCTCCTAGTCCAATACCTATAGCTCCACTTTGGTCTCTCAGCGAACTTCCGCCTCGACCACCCATGAAACCGTATCGACCCAAGTTTGTCACTTCAAGTGTCGTCATTTGCCTCGAGACCTGCCAAATTTGCGAGACAAGAAGGATGATTGTCCACGATAGCTGTAGCATCGCCCAGAAGGTGACGAGGGCAAGGTGGGAATCGTATCCTGTAGCAGTGCAGAGGATAGAAGGAAGGATACAAGGGGCACCGATCTCGGGTGTCCAGGTTGGAGAATTCTCCATGAAGTCTAGCCGGCATACAACGTTACAGATCAACAGTTCAAGAATATGACTGCCTTTATAGCAATCTACGAGAGAGAAAACATTGGAGACCTACAATAGAAAGACAACAGAATGAAAGATATGACCCCGCATACGAGAAAAATTACAAACAGCAAGAATTGCCGGTGATTGTTCGATCCAACTATAAAGGATCGTAGAATATGAACAAAACTTATCAGACCGGGGACTTGGGCGTCATGATTAGAGGTTGTCGTGATAAACTAACCTGCGTTCCAAATCCAAGGACAATAACTGTATTCTCAACAAAATCGACCAGCCATTAGTATGGTGAAATCAAAATTCGACCCCTGAAATTTGAGTTAAAAAAGGATAGAAGATGAGGAGTGGTAGGGCTGACTGATCAAATCTGGCTATACATCGGTCTGTAATCCGATCATGTTTTGATCTGAGTGGCTTCCGGGCCTGTATGTATAAAGCAGGTAGACTCCGTTAGCAGTGCTTACATTGGATTGTCCCAGAACTGATTTGAAACATAACATTGAGAAAAAGTGAGGCATACCATACAGATGATGCAAAAGTTTGTTCCGTTAAATCTGCCTTGACTAGTCAATTCCTCAATTACCTGGTTATCAACAACATCAGAAACAAAAGAAAGTAGGTTAAATTAGTGTTGAACGCGAACTACTCAGATTGTAAGCAGCTGTCCTGAAGATGATAGATAATCCATCCCGACGAACCTCCTTAATCTCTGCATCACCTGCCAGTCGAGGCGTTGTTCCCGGATCTAATCGGATTGCCCGATAAAAGTTATACGCGCAAAGGATGTATGACACAAAGAAAAAGAGGTTGAGGATGTTGTGACCTGGAACACCTATAGCGGGAACAGTCAAGGATGAGGAAAAAACATTCAGTGGTCGCGGAACATAAGACACCCGTTGAAGAATTCATTGAGTGCAACAAGTTCACGCAGAACATCATACCGATCACTATCCTCGATATCCAACATTGTCCAACATAGAATAGACTACTCGTGACTTTGAATACATCACATGATTAGTCGCTCATAACAGACTACCTATCAGTTCGTCGAGAAGGACCTACTTATTGAAGCAAAGTAGGGCGATTTAGCTAAAGAGTCTCCGGATCCTTTGTAGTTTAACACTGTCTTCGTGATCAACTGATTATATATATTAAAGTAAGGCGTTCAATCGATTCCGATACCTTAGGTCTAGGCCACAGAGTCACAGCATATTGATGTAATCACACGGGTAGCAAGAGATGCTTACGTACATAGTGCATCAAGTAGAATTCTGATATTGACAATGGGAAGCCGAGATACCAGGGCGATATCGAGACCGTACCCGCTATCAGCCAGAAAAAGAATAGAGGGAGTAAGAAGATGATCACCCGCGTAGTGCGCTACGCGTTGATATCGTTAATTCGAGAGCACAAAGATTGTCAGAAATAGGAGGACAGAGGACGCAACGGACAACAAAAGGTTATACGACTAACCGGACTGAATCTCTTCCGTTTTAGGATCCCACTCTCCTCTCTGCCTGATTCTTCCAGTCCTACCCTCCATGCACCGATACTCTTCAACTCAACTGCCATGTCTCTCGGCGTTTTCCCCTGCTCGTCCTTCGCGTCCACATCGGCGCCCGCCTCTACCAACCGATTTATACATACTTTGTTACCCTTAACCACAGCCCAATGAAGTGGACTGAGCCCGTTATTGTCTTTGGTCAGCGGAGAGGCAGAATGGCGAAGGAGGAGATCGACTGAGATTGCATCGCCTGGTAGCGAGAATAAGACGAGAAAGAGACGTGTGAGAGATGTTTGTTGAAAGGAAGAACACGTATCTCTAATTGACACGCAACGGAGACATACCTTGATAAGCGGCCCACATCAGCGCAGTATGTCCATCCGAATCTCTGGCGTCAACTGCCAACGGCTGATGTAAGATGAAGAGAAGAGGCATGACCTGTGTCGAATGCCATACTTGAAGGATAAGCGACTTGTAGGGAGCCTGGTTATGGGATTCAAGATCAAAGTACTACTGACCATGCTGGAATGTGTGACGAGGTGAAGTGTGTTGAACCCTTGAGAATCTGATAGCGCGGGATCCGCTCCGTAGGAGATAAGCAGGTGAAGAACATAAAGATGTCCGTTTCTACAAAATATGATAACAACTGTCAAAGAATGTGCAACACTCTTGAATCTTGTGGATTACGACCTTGCGCTGAAGAAGGAAAACATACCGAGCAGCCCACTGGAGAGGAGTAGCTAGTAGATCTCCACCTATCGCGTCAACATCTGCTCCGTTTTCAAGCAAGTATCGACATACTCCAAGCTACGTAGAGGAAACGATCTGATCAGCGCTTGCTCTCACGTCTAATGAGCAACACGTTCTTATGATGTGAGCAAGCTTACCTGTGCGTTGATTCTAAAAGCACGATCAAACACAACTGGTCAAAACACTCGAAGGAATATCAATAAGTATAGACATGGCAGAATGACGACACGTACGCTGCCCAGTGTAGTGAGGTAACGTTCTGATCGTCTCGCTCATTCACACTTGCTTTGCCGGACTTGACGAGCCGATCTATGGTCTGAACGTCGCCTCTCTGAGCAGCTGAGTGAATGTTGATCTGTAGTATCCAGGTCTTGGTCAGCTTGAATCATCAACACGATCCTATCAGAGAGAAAACAACCAGATCCTACATGTTCACTTGATGATGGGTGTGACTGTTGTTGCTCTGATAATGTCTCGAGGTGTGAAATCCCATCTGGACCTGAGGAAGCTGCCTGTTCAGCCCTTGATACAAGCTGAGTATCATCTATCTCGCCTGTAGACACAGTCGCCTTGGCTGAAACTAAGCCGGCTGTAAAGGCAGATGTCATGAGTGAAGCAAAGAGATGCTGATGTCGTCGGTCGATGGAGCAGGAAGAAACAAAGTAAGAGAGTTAAAGGGCGAGATGTGAGGCGAGGAGAAGATAAATTCAAGGCTGTGCTTCAACTAGATCATGTGATTATATCATTATTTCATATAATAGCTACATGTTTTTGTAGTCTCGCTTCTATTAGAAAAACGCCACATTTCCAATCCACAAGGCTTTGTACTATTCTTCTCTCCTCTTTCACTTCTCAACTCTCATCCGCTCTTCCAGGCAAATACACATATATCCTTGGGTTCTTACTAAACAGAAGAGCAACACTCTCACACATCCACACAGGCTTTCACACCAGCAGACATGGTGCGTGGTTATCCGTCCGGTTTCATTCTTTGTTGCCAGTTCACTCCAGCTTCTTTAGCAATTCACGTTGAACCGACGCGATTCTCTCTGCTCTCTTCATCCATCCTTCTCTTCAGCCAAAGTGCGCTGCTTGCCTGTCTACCGTGGTCGAGATTGACCAAGCTCAAGGCCAAACATATTGTGCGGGATGCGGTATTGTCCTTGAAGAAAACACGATCGTGTCCGAGGTCACGTTCGGAGAATCTAGCTCGGGAGCAGCTGTCCTACAGGGTAGCTACGTAGGGGCTGATGCTGGTCCGTATATTCTTGTTTGAGCCCCAACTATCTCTCTTTCTTTTTCCGCCTCACCCAATTCTTTTAGTCATGACGAGCAGACATATTGGAATTGGAATTTTGATTCTATCGTTCTTCTCCTTGTCTTGTCAGTTCGAGCACGAGTTCAAGGTCCTGGAGGTCAACGCGGCGGAGGTTCCCAAGAATCCAGAGAGAACACGCTTTACAATGGTTAATACTTCTTTTCCCATCCGTTGATGCTACTCTATCTGACCTCTTTGTTCCATGTCCTCCATTTAATTTGATTTGACATGTTTTCTTTCTTCTGTTTTAGGCCGGATTCGAATTAAACAGGTTGCTCAAGGTCTCAAGCTGTCCGAACGGATTTCGGACGCTGCCATCCGGTGGTTCAACCTGGCCGTTTCAACCAACTTTACCAAAGGCCGAAAGACCGGGCATGTCGTTGCCTGTTGTCTGTATGTGACCTGCCGAATGCAAAAAACTCATCACATGCTGATCGATTTCAGTGATCTCCTTCAGGTGCGTACTTGTTTCCATCTATGGTCTACACAAGTTTTACCACGCGTGTTCCTCTATAATTGACCTATGTCTCTCACTTGCTATCAGGTTAATGTATTCAATCTAGGTTAGCGCTTGTTGTTCTAAAAGCAAATTCATCCGATTGATATCCGATACTAAAGACGGTCATGTATTCGGTTCGCGTTCTTAGGTGCCGTCTATCTTCGATTGGTGAAAGCTCTCAATTTACACTTGCCGGTTATGGATCCTTCGCTATACATCTCGCGATTTGCTTCTCTCCTTGAATTTGGAGACGAAACCCAAAAAGTTGCGACCGATGCGGTCCGTCTTGTTCAACGTTTCAAACGAGACTGGATGGATACTGGTCGACGACCTGCCGGGATCTGTGGTGCCTGTCTCCTGTTGGCTGCGCGAATGAACAATTTTAGACGAAGTGTGGAGGAGATTGTTCAAGTCGTCAAGATTGCGGATACGACGCTTCGAAAACGACTGGAAGAATTTCAAGGAACGGCCTCCTCAGAGCTGACGATCGAGGCGTTCCGGACGACTTGGTTGGAGGAAGGCGCGGACCCGCCAGCGTATACTAAAGGGCTGAAGAAACAAAAGGCATATCGACTGTTTGCCGATGGGGAGACGGAAGACGGAAGCGAATCTGGAGACAAAGATGATAGGAGATCAACTAGAGAACCCTCTCTGATGCCTCCTCCTCTATCGACACATGGCGGCGGTCAAAGTAGTAATGGTAGTCGAAAAGGCAAAGGTGTGGCCGAAGGGGAACGTGGAGGTCGATCGAGTGTTACTCCTGTTCCTTCCTCTTTTAGCCGACAGTCTAGCGAGACACCTTCGACAACATCTCAGTTTCTTCCTTCGCTCTCGAACTATCCGTCTCCTTCTCCCGCTCCGTCATTCACACATTTAGAATCCCTCCCTTTGGATTCTAATAAGACGGACGACCCTTGGACTCCGGGCGGAGAGGATATACCCTCGACCCCTGGCTCTTCTACCAGTGGCTTTGACAAGACAGACGAAACATTCGATCCGATCATCGCGCATGAGGTGACATCTTATCTGGATTCGAACCAGGGTATTCAGTTAACGACAGAGTTGAACGAGAGCGAGCGAAAAGCTGCCGAACGACGAGCGGCTGAGAGTGGGGAACTCGATCTGGATGGGTTAGATGATGACGAGCTAGACCAGTTCATCTTGACGGACGAAGAGGCGACAATCAAGACAAGACTTTGGGTCGAGTTCAACAAGGACTATCTGGAGAAATTAGCTTGTGAGTTCAACTTCTGATGATGACTCTATGTAGAAGTTTTTTTTTTTAAAAAAACTGATGTACTCTTCACGATATGTTTAAAATTCATCCTTTTTAGTAAAAGAATCGAAAGTACTCACCGATGCGGCTGGTTCCACAGTTCGAAAAGTAATTACCTGTGCCTTCATCTCAGTCGTACCATCGATCTTGCCGTCCTTCTACAAATCTAATTTTTGTTTTCCTCGTCTTAATCTAGCCTCGAAAAAAGAAGATTCCTGGATCTGAACGAGGTGCTACAGCAGCCGACTCTGCCAAGAATCTTGTACAAAGAAAATTCTCTCGAAAAATTAACTACAAAGCTTTCGATGCGTTATTCGATAACGACGATCTACCTCAGCGGATGAGTGAGCGACAATTAAGAGAGAGCGAGCAGCCGATGGAAGTGGAAACCATCTTGGACGTAAGGGATGGCGGGAAGGCAGATGAAGTGGACAAGACAGATCGTTAGTCTTTCTCCGTTTGTATCTTGTTATTTCTCGCAGGACCATACGAGCTTGGTTTGACCGGTTTCTTCTTCACTCTTGATGGTCGTTCGTTCAGAGCCTGCAGACACCGTGTTTGGATCTGTTCTCGAAGAAACGGATGATCCAGTATGTCTTTCTCCTCCGCCTCATTTCTTCACATCTCATCACGTTTATCTTTCTTTTCGTTCATCAACCAACCCCTTTTTTCTTGCAGAAACGGGACGGCTCAAAACGAATCCGACCTGAAGCATCAGACGATGAATCAGACGGAGATGATGATCATGCCCGCCTGAAAAGAAAAACTCAGCTAAACTCGGATGGTGCAGGAGGAGGGGAGGAAGATGAGTTCAGATCGTTCAACATGTACGGACATGGGGACGAGGAAGATGGGTTTGAGGAGGTTTAAGTCTAGTTGGCAAGCGCTGCATGTTGGGATCACTCTTGACTACTTCTTTTCCTTCAGAATACGCTCATTCTTTTCTTTCGGTTCGATAGCTTCTTTCATCTTGAGGATCATGTGTCTGTTTTCTTGTTTCCGTTTGTTCTCTCAACTCTTCTTGATCTTCTCTCTCTTGTTCAGTTTTTGGCTTTTGTTATTTTTTATATCCATGTTTAGAAGGTATACGTACAACCCAGAAGCCAAAGAAAGAATATAGGGTGACAAGGAAGTAAAAGTGAGCAGGGCATCCAAAGAAGTGGGAAGAGATGAACGAATGAGTTTTTTTTTCTTCTTCTTTTTCTTTTCAATGATAAGATTAATACTGGGCCCGGTCCTTTGCTCTCTTCATGGCATGTTTAAACAGCAGGAGCTGTCGACGGTCCATCAGGGAGAAGGACGAGGGTGGGAAGATAGACCGAAAGGAGACCAACAACGGCAAACCTAAAGATATGCCGAAGGTGAGATGACACGCGGAAAGCAAGAAAGGAGAACAGTATGTCAGAACGTGAGACTTGTAGTGTACGGCTACGACCGACGTTTCAAGACAGAAGAAAGGAAGATAAAGAACGTCTGAATCCATACCCTAATCCCTGAAGCGAGCTACCAGAAGCGTTCTCAGACGCACGAAGAGGTGTGGCATTGAGGTACGCGGTGGAAGACAAGAAAAAGGCTGGCCAGGCAAAGAACCGATTCTTGGTGAACCTATAGCAAGGACGAAAGAAGGGTAGTGAAGCGCGAGTGTGAGTCTATGGATCCGTTCAGCATGATATCATGCTGTTTGACAAATATATGCGTGGACATAGACGGACATAGCTCCTCCAGCCATGGACATGGCTACCGTTGAAAGATAATCCTGTGAGCCAGACCAAAAAGGATCATGCTGGGGCATATGGAAGGGAACGGCTGGGATGTTCTCCTTTGGATCGGATTCATCCTGGGTAGTTAGTATGCGAGAGGAAAATGAAACGACCGTTTGTTGATATTTACAAGAGGTACAAGAGCTGCTATCAGCCTCCAAACAAGCCACCATAAGTCCAAACATCTTCTGACCGTGTCACTTACAAGGATGGGGATTGAGACAGACATGGCCAGAATGGGAGAATGAGAGGATGAGAGGATGGGAGAACGATGATGATGATGCAAGGAATCTAGCAGATGCTGATGGAATGGGAACCAAGCTGGTCTAGGGTGATCCCCGATAGGACCTGGTTACGAATGTAGAGATTCTGATCACGTGATATGTAATCTAATCACGTGGTTCAACCTGTGAAGCCGTGACTTCTGAAACACGGGGTACAAACAATCCGATCTTTTGTTCGCTTCTTTTGTCCTCACCTTCTTCCATTCTACTTCTCTTTCTTGCCTTGTCTCTATCCATTTCAAGTGGCATTCCCTTTGATAGATCCCCAGTCGAAGCTGATCTGATGCGATTCCTTTGGTCTCGACTTGATAAACACTCACGACCCATCTGTGGGTTTGGCTAAACGATTTCCTTTTTTCTAACCCATCCTTGTTCTTTCTTTCTTTCTTTCTTTCTTTCTTTCTTTCTTTCTTCCACATTCCCACCTTCTCCTTCTTCTTCTTGTGTACTCTTCACACCAGTCGACATTAACCACGAGAACAGACTCGAATCAAACTCATCATCATAACTGATCGTTTCGCTTCTTGCTTGACCATTCGCTATGCCAACTTCTCGGGTAAGACCAATAATCGGAAATCCTCAACTGATCCCATCGTATGGCACAAATGATCGGTCGAGACAGTCCACTAGAAGTGATAACACCACAGCGACCACGACATACTCTCCTGTGTCTTCATATCCAGTGACTCCTTATGCTGCTAGTTATGTAGATGACATCCCTTCCGTGCCCAGTCTCCCCTCCTTTCTTCGGTCAGGAAGCTCTCATCAATCTCTTTTGACGCCTCGAGATCAACGAGCCCCATCTTCTACGACGTCTAGTCCAAGACCACCTCCGTTGGATTTCACTCTGATCCACAAACTTCAGTCCATGCCCAGGGATGATATGCCGATTTTATCATTCACACCCTCGCCAGACTCTGCTCGATTTCGTCAAAGACAATCTCCACAAGTGCGATCTTATGGATCGGCTCTCGATACGCCTACGTCTATTACTACGAGGATGCAAGGACATAAAGATACTCCTCGATCAATGATTGCCAGACTATCTAGTCATCTAGGAGCCCTCCAGGACAAAGACATGTGGAAGGCTCGAAAACGGGTTGACAAAGAGCTGAACCGTATTGAGAAAGATAAAAATAATCAAGATGCCTGGCAGAAGATGGTCGATTATGATACGGAGAGGAAAGCATTGAATGAAGACAACGAAGATACGACTTGGCATAACGTAGGGCTCCGGGAGTGGAGTCCTCTTCGGGTCGAAAAGAAGAGCTGGACGAACGCAATCATAGATACTTGCGGGATGATGACCGGCAAGCAAAGGGAAAGGGATCCAAAGCAGAAGCGAGAGAGAGTTAGAAAAATAATGGTATATATTGGTTCTAATTTGTATTTCCTTGTTCTGGCTCATTCATAACCCATCAGGACCTGACTTGAATTGTCCCACCCCACCCCTCGCCTACAAATAAATAGATTGTCTTCGTCCTACTCGTCGTTGCGATCATCATAGGGCTCATCCTACTCTTGTATTTTCTGCTGAGACCCAAGTCGAGCACTGCCGATCTTTCTGTTACGTCCACGTCCGTTCAGACCATTACGTCCGTTGTTGTCTCCGGAACTGTATCATACCTTTCTACTTTGACTTCGACCTCGACTTCCACTGCTGCTTCGACTCATACCAGCATCTCAACCCAGTCTCTCACTTCTTCAGGATCCGTCAAACCGATCTCGACATCAACATCGACCGCTAGTTCCTCCTCTGCGCCAAGCGCCTCAGCCGTACCAGTAATCAACCTTCAGAGTTGTCTCTCCTCCTTTCCCCCATCGAACCAAACGACGTATTGCTCCGATTGTTACCCGTTTCTCTCAACTGCCTCGAACGACTTTGTCTCTAACTCTGGAACATCAGGCGTAGGGAAAGCACTCCAGTGGTGTGTTCTTCGGTCCATCTTTGAAGCTACAACCAGAGACCAAACGGGAGCGACAACTGATGTCCTTGGAGGAGCCTTGGGATCGCAGGGTTGGTTCCCCTCGAGTGGAGATGGTGTGGTTTGTGAAGGCTGGCAAGGAGTGAATTGTGATGACGAGGGACGATTGGTTCAACTGTTCGTCCTCTTCCGTTCCGTTCCGTACCTTTATCCTTATCATGTTGCCAAGTAGCTTATGCTGATAGATCGCTCTCACGTCCAATAGAAACTTGACGTATCCAGCTGTTCCTTCGGTCATTCCAACCTCGTTAGGGAATATTGTATCTCTTCAGACATTGACAATCACTGGAAATACAGCTGCCGCCATTCCGTGTACGTCCGAGAGCTTCACTGTTCTCCTTAAGCCGGCGCTATACTAACTTATGTTCATCCACCGTCAATTGCTGACACGACATTCAATCAGCTGGCTCCCTTCCATCTTCTGTTTACGCGCTCTCCAATTTGACTTCTCTCTCTTTAGCATCCACTGCGCTCGATCAAGCAATCCCCAACACTGCCTTTGGTCAGACAGGCGTGCTTAAGAGCTTGACTCTAATCGACAATCAAGGACTTGGAACGAGCTTGCCCACTGGTTTAGGAGCACTGAATCTGACTTCTTTGTGAGTTTTTTTTGCTCGTCTTACCGACCCAAGATACTGATATTGTGTTTGGGATCGGGTCCTTCTTTAAAATCGGTAGAATTGTTACAGGTCAAGCATTAAGCGGGGACCAGATCACGAATCTTCCTTCATCCCTCACTTACCTTGACCTATCCTCCAATTCACTCTCCGTCTTCCCCTCCTCTCTGTCGACCATCCTTCCTTCCGTCCGTACCCTTCTGTTGTCCTCCAATTCTCTGACATCTATCCCAACTGCGTTCCCTACGTCAATCCAAGACTTGTCTATGAAGGATAATACGGGTCTCACGGGTCAGCTTCCAAGCAATCTCTGTGACAGTGCGATTTTATCGATATGCGACGTATCGGGAACCAAATTAACGGGTTCAGTCACGACGACCACAACGAAAGGAAACTCGACAACGACCGTGACGAGTTGTGGGGTCTGTCAGTTTTGATTCAGCCAAAAAGAACTCTTACATGCCGCTTCGTTTTTTCCGTACACCCTTTCGGACATTGTATTCTCTCCTCTTCTACATTTTATTCTTCCATTTCCTCTCTCTGGTTGATCTCAGCTTATATGTCCTATCTCTTCCCTCCTCCGTATCGCCTACGAGTCGTACTCAAGTCTTGCGTTACATTATTCAGTGATCTTGATATATACCCAGTTCATCATTTTCACTATCTTACCAATCTCTTGTGTTCTTCATGTCTATCTTCTTATGCTCATCGAGCCGGCTGAGTATACGGGAAAATTGTGACATCCCGATGTCGGAAAAGGGCGAGATAAATATGACAAACATATAGCATTGAGAACTTTGAGTTGAACCTTGAACTTCCTACACCTATTTACAAAATCTCGATGCCTTATAACCCCGATGGAGCCTAGTTCAAATGTCATCAAGGAGTTGATATCAAAGTAACATCAGCATATGATCATCAAAGTATCCAAGAAGAAAGATGCAATATACAACAGAACGGAAAGAAGAAACGACCCACTTGTTGAGTCGTGTCATAGGCTCTGATCATTTTAGTTTGATCCTGAGGTCCACCTTCGGACTGACTGAAAGCAAAACCTCTGTTTCGTCGCAATCGTTGAGTCGCTCGAACTTTCTTGATCGCCTTTTGGAATCTGAAAGAAATACAAATTTGAGAAAATGAGTCACTCGTTTCCTAGAGAAAGAATAAACTAACTGTTCTTCTCTCGGTCGGTAATCGCTCAAATTGTATTTTTGCTGTGTAATTTAGACAGTCAGCGTCTTTCATCGATATACATGATTCTAAAATGGTCATGACTGACGATCTCTTGAACAATGTGGTATGATTGAGGGTCGTAAGTACGTGCGTAGCTTGAGCACACAAGCGGCACGGTCAAAACAGCAGAGTAAGCTTCCCATCTCGGTTAAGATATGAGCAGAATCGACTCACTACTTCCACACATAGTCTCTGGTCAAACAAATGACAGGGAAAAGAAGAAGACAGAGATAGACGATTCCATCCCCCCATAATCTCGGAACGATTCCATCATAATCCAACGATACGTTGGTCAAAGGAGCGATGAGCGCGTAGAGAGGAAGGAATACCATGGTGAACACAAACGATCCCGGAATGGCTGGTTATAGATGCACAGACAAGTAGAACATCATCAGACCAGAACTCAAATGATAGCTATGTCAAGTCGAACTAACCGGCAAGAGTATATTTCGTCCAGAGACTGGTGCAAAAGAGAGAAAAAAGGAATCAATGAGACTATCTGTCAGAAAATCCGCCGCGTGCAGATCATTAAGAATAGACAAAAGAGAGGAAAGGGCATACTCTGAAACTAGAGCCGCTTTTCCAAGCACTGTCAGTAGCACGGCTAGGTATAAAGTAGTACCCCAGACCCAGTGGCCGTTGTCCTTTCCATCTCCAGCGATCAAACCTCCCCAAAAGACAAGTAGGGAGAGTATGAATAGCAACTGTATAGTAAAATTACAGAGTCCGCTTGTTGTGAATCAATAGCTGTGAATCCATGTTTGGCGCGAGATTTGAGGCTTACCAAACTATGATAGATAGCATTGATGATCCACATCCAGAAAGACTTTGCCGAGAAGAAATAATTGCTTTGTCCCAATCGGTAGAGTTGAGGATATCGATCCAGCATTCGTGCACTAACAAACTGGTCGAATATACCGATAACTAGAGGCGGCAATAAAGTGAAAAGGACGTTGTAGAAAGACAAAGTCCAACCCTCATACGCAATTTGTCCAGAAAAGTTATTGAAGAATGAATACTAGCCAAGATAGCGTCCGGCCAGAAAAGAACGTGTGAGTAAGAACATTTTAACGGAAAACAAGCTACGACAACAAACTCACATAGAATTGGGTGATGTAAAGCACGATGTTCTTGTAGAACGAAACTGAAGAACGTCCGTACAAAGGTTGTCAATCAGAAGAGTCGCTATCGTATGGTGATAATCGATGAAGCGAGCACTAACAAAGGATCAGTTTGGAAAGACGCTGATAACTCCAAGAGCCATGTACGAGCAAGAGTTTTTTGAGGTATCTGAATTGTGAGATGGCCACATCAGACGAACGAGCAGCTTGCAGACCCTATTCGACGTACAACACACAACAAGCACTCAGGCGCATTTCAAAGGAGATTTTGTAAGGAGAACAAGGAAGCGTGACTGACCTCCAAACCAGAGATACCAACACCAATATGAGCAGCTTGGATCATCGGTACATCGTTAGCTCCATCTCCAATAGCAAGTAAAATCGAAGATGTGTTCGTCTTGACAAGCTTCACTACAAGCGCCTTTTGAAGTGGCGAGACTCGACCTGCAGGAAGATTGTAAAGAGATAATAAAGATATCAGCCAGCAGTGTATGAAACTTGAAGTTGACTGTATACATGACTCACAACAAACGACCGCCTACGGACGCATAAAGGTAAATATTCTGTTAGTTACAAAGTATCAAAATGTGCATACATAGATATCAGACTTACTTTGCACATCAACGCAAGCTCCAGAAAGGTTTTTGATATTTCCTTCTCCAAAGCAAAAGTCAAACTCTTTCCATCTGCAAGAGCACGAAGCACGATAACTTTTAGATAAAATGCTTAAATCAGGAAGAGAGTGACATCCTTACCAATCACCAAGGCAAGGTCTTCCATATCTCCAGTACTTCGCTGGTTCTTGATAGCTTGAAGTCGTTTGACGATGAATTCCTGAGTCTCCATAGCTGTTTCTTCGTTGATGATAACCTGAAACACGACAGCTGATATCAGAAACTGAAACGGACATCAGGCAAATCGAGCTGAATAGAGTACATACCAAGTCCATTGATTCCGTGATTAATCGACAAGAGAGACCAATGTTGATAGCAGTCTCTTGTCGATCTCCAGTCAAAACCCAAACCTGCACAGACCCGAACAACATGATCAGCGACAGATGCGGTTGACTTTTGTAGTGATCTAAGATATAACAACCTTGATACCTCCTTGCTGAAGGGTATGAATCGTCTCCGGAACACCTTCTTGAAGCTTATCTTCGATGGCCGTGGCTCCTAGCAACACCAGATCCCTCTCAATCAATTCAGCTACGCTGTCCAAAGCGTCTCCTCTACCAACAATTTGCGATGCTGCCTTATCATACATCTGAGACCATTCCCTGTATTCCTCAGAGGAAATATCCCGAGAAGCCAAGCAGAGCGTTCGCAAACCTTCTGTTGCATAATCCTACGAATAACGAACCTACTCATCAGTTGGAGTCCCTCAATGTTTATGTATAACAAGCTTTAAGCGGGTCTCACTTCAAGATGCGTCATCGTAGTATCGATATATGGTGTTCCAGATGTTGAAAGTCTCTCGAAGATCACGGTATCCGCACCTTTACAGAAGAGTTTGATCCGACCACGAGGGTCTCGGACTATAGTTGACATTCGCTTTCGGGTAGAATTAAACTCGCAGACATTGAGAATTTGATATTCCAAAGTTTCTCCAAGGGCATCGATAAAGATGGATTTTGGTTTTCGGGTCTGATATATACCCAGGCTATAATGAGCTGACAACGCTCTTTTGAACAAGCCAGGAGAATAAGGAAACGTACGTGGAATTGGAACCCTAGTAATTCAGCTCCAGAGACTAAAGCAGCCTCATCCGGACTACTGGCTTGGTAGATGACTTTCTCATCTTTGACCTCTGGAATTACAGTGTGGCATACCGCCAACAAGGTAACGAACTCATTGATGACTTCTGAATTTTCTGCATCCCGCTGAGTCAGCCGTCTACGAAGTTCTTCGAAAGTTTGTTGCCCACCAGTGTAGCCACCATCTGGACTTCGCTCGCCTCGCTTAGAATCCTCTACAACCTCGGCATACTCGACTCCAGCAATACTACACTGCCGGAATTCCATCTCGTTGCAGGTCAATGTACCAGTCTTGTCGGAGAAGATATACTCAATCTGACCCAGCTCTTCAACAAGAGAAGAAGTGCGGCACACAGCAGGAGTGTCGGTTTTTGCGTAGTACCTATGAACAATGCTATGAGTCAGGGCGAACTCTCGAGCAGCTGCATATGTAAATTCTTGAACTTACATGTCGAGGTCGGAATTGATCAGTTGAGCTTGTTGGTAACGAACCACTTCAATAGTGACGATAAGTCTTTAATAAGAAAGAACAAGACATCATTAATTAGGGATGAAACAAACAGGTGATAGAGTAT
This sequence comes from Phaffia australis, assembly GCA_014825575.1. Lineage (NCBI taxonomy): Eukaryota > Fungi > Basidiomycota > Tremellomycetes > Cystofilobasidiales > Mrakiaceae > Phaffia > Phaffia australis. The sequence goes on along the minus strand of MVAH01000035.1, from coordinate 61,772 downwards.
CGTAACTCACGAAATGGGAATCAAGTTGTTGTACAAGATGATAAAGGTAAGGATATCTAGATTCTCAACAAAGATAAATATGGATCAACTGTTTGCCCGCTTGCAACCAAGCTTGAAAATCAACTTGCCTTCGATAAATTGTCGAACTGATGAGACCGTGAAGATAAAAACAAGTTGAAGGTCGTTAGATGAAAGACATGGTGTGTGAGGCTTGATAAATACGCACTCTTGTTTCCGGTGTAGTTTCCGGCCAGGTACCACTGTTTACTCGAGAAAATCCACTGCAATCCATCAACCGTAATTGAAGTATCCCGAAGGTTAGTGAATTCCGTCACCAGACGTGAAGAAGAGAAGGAAAAATTGGAGAGAAGTACGAACTGATCGGATGCTACTTCCGATGGTAGAAGCTAAAGACAGTGCGATCAGAGCGATGAACAAGAAAAAGATCTGTTTGTTAACCTGTCTCTCCACGGCCGTTCTCTTGATAGGAGGTGCACTAAAACCGTGAAGATAATATGAAATTAGAGAATTTGCAGCTAAGTCAAGAAACGATATCTATTTAAAAAATTTGAAGAGGACAAACGTCGCATTTCTCATCACTTTTGTCTCCTTTCCCCCAACCACAACCAACCCATAAACCCAACCAGTATTCCTTAGTTGTGCTCCTCTCAGCAGCATCTGATCTGGCCCAAGAGGAATTGTTGTTGATAACTGCCGACTAGACGGAGTTTGAAGGGGCTGATTGAGATGCATTGAGCCGGTATATGTATATAGTGATGCATTGGGCGCTTCGGACAGAACATGGCCTTTGATAGAGGCAACTAAAGAGGGACTTGTCAAGGTTGAAAGAGACGGGTTGGCCTGCTTTATCTTCAAATTTGTCTCTCTGACGAAAGAATGAGCAAAGGCACAAAAAAAAACTTAATTAGTGGAAACTATGGTCGAGGCGGGAACAGATAACTTACCCATCTAGATTACTCGTTTCAATATAGCATAGGCCTTCCGGTTCACTTGAGCTGATCAAAATACAATCAGCCGGAATGAAGTCATCCTTTTCAAGTCGGATGATGTCCCCAACTTTGATGTTCTTCCAGGACAACGGCACAAAAGTATTCCCAGCAAGCACCTTTGTTAAGCGTGAATTGAGAGATCGGTCCATAGCATGTCGTTTCTAAATATGTGAAGAAGAATATCAATTGGCGTCCAATGCCGACACGATTTTGATTGATTCAAAGCGTTGACAAACCAAATCTTCTTTCGCCTCTTTGAAGGCAGATGCAATCAAAACAACTCCAAGAGGAAGGATGGTGGTATAGTGACCAGTCGGAGAGACGCCTGGCACTTGTTGAATACATGCTGCGTCATCAAGGAGAACAAGGTAATTAGTTGAGGTTCGTACTCGGAAGACTGTTTTAAGAATGACCGCGCACCGGTGAATAGGAAGAACAAGTTGGCCGCTTTCGAAAATTGTTCTGAATTTTCGAATAACAGAGAAAGACATGAATATTGCCAGGACCTAAGCATCAGAGTCTGTTTCTTTGCGAGTTTTGGTACAATCTATAAAGAAGATAGACTCACCGTACAAAAACAAGAACAAGAAAGTGAAAACGTTATATTTTCCTGTGCTCACGCTATTCTTCTCAAATCGGCTGCCATTGTTTCCAACTGCATTACTCCCCTCATCATTAAGAGCGATTCTTCTCGTCTCTCCTTCAACGACTCTGCCCGGTCCGCCTCCCCATAATGACCTGATGTCCCAATCGCCCATATCAATTTCTGGAACCCATCTCCGTCGTTTGGACGACCTGCCCGAAATTGGCCGGTCACTAAAATGATAGTCTTGCTCATCAGAGGCATGAGCATTGGATGTCCCTGCGATAGGAGCGGCTGATCGCGCAAGTGGAAGATCTGATTCGACAGATTTGGATGGTAAATTCGTCCCAAATCGACCTGAAGAGGTAGGAGCAGGAGCCAGGTAGCCTGAAGGATTCATATTGAAGGAGAGAGGCGATGCGGAGGGTTGGTAGGGGTCATCATCTTCGTCATCACTGAAAAACAGACCGGTCAAAACCGCTTTATCAGCATACATGCTTATCCAGTCAAGACAAGGGCGTGGAATCTATCGTACAAGAACGGACTAAGTAAAGGCGAGAATCGACCAGAGTAGCACACGCATTATTAGCTATGTATGACGATAAGTCGTTGATTCTTTCACGCTCGAGATATAATCATCACTTACTCCAGACGTCTATCGTTCCTCTCTACGTCTCCACTTCCAAAAGGATTCTTCGGATCCGAAAAAGGATCGGAATGCTAAGGAAAGTATGTTCAATAGGAACGGCATTTTGAGTTTCAGCGACGCGTGCGAGCGGGTGAATGGGCAACAACGATGAAGAATCAGAGCAAAACATGATCAGACAGACCTGAGTGTTGAAATTTGATTTGGACTGAATAATATCATGGAAGGGATCATCTTCATCGTCACCATCGATCAAGTTTTGAGGTGCCATAGGTAGGGTTTTCTCTCCCGTTGCACGATGGAAGAAAGAAGAGATGGTTGTTTGGGTAATGGTAGTTCAAATAGAAATCTTGTTTCGCATTCAACACTCGTCATATCGTTGCGTTCTAACCTTCTATGATAGACATGTACACACAATCACGTAGAATTCACATAGATATATTGGTTTAACTCTATCTATACTATATCATACAGCATGCACCACACGACGCCAGATTCTCTGTTGGGTGTTCCAGAGTTGGTACGTAGATCCAATCTCTATTATCTGTGTTATGTCGAGAAATGACTCTGATCCTCAGTTGATCCCTACTTCGTCCTGGATGGATTTCCCTCTTTTCGCAACTTTCTGCTCGCATTCAGCTGGTCAACATATTCAATTTCGCAGATCCTGCTACCCTTGCCACATGCGCCCGAGTGTGTAAACACTGGTCTTCTCTGGCCTTGGAGGCTTTGTGGGGGAATAGGCCGATCAGCTATTCTCAGCGTATGTTCCTTTCTACTTTCTCAATATCCTTCTCGATTCAGTGAATTCACGATATTCTGATATACAATTGAGATTTTGAATTGGGTACGACTTGTAGTCGTCGACATTTTGGAGCCCGCGATAGTTCAGAAACATGCATTTGGGTTTGGACTATTTGGAGAACACAACCCTGACTCTGTATTAGCTCAGAGGGTAAGAGAGCTCATCACCTCGATCAGTTATTGCAAGTGTCGACGAGCTGACCGGCTGGCATCTAAGAACAGACAGTCTTCACGAGGCTTCCTAACCAAGAAGAATCTTTGAGAATACAGCGATATGCATCTTGGGTCAAGCATCTTCGATTATATGAGCTATTGAGCCCATATCCTACCATTTTGAGCTCCATTCGATTCCCCAACCTTCAAATTCTAGAGTATAATCTTTCTTTTGTCTATCAAGTGCTGGTGGTTGTTAGATCTGACTTGTGTTGCCTCAATTTTGTTTGCTTCTATATCCAGATGTGAACCTAAGATTGATGACAATATCCTGTTAAAGCTGGCCCCAGCATGTGGTCCTAATATGAAGAGAGTCTTGCTCGACTTGAACTATGAGAAGGCGGTGGACGAAATCGAATATGATGAGGACGAAACAGATCCTGAATGGGGTTTTGATCATTGTTCGCATCACCATTTCTTCTCATAAACTTTCCCTATATCCACGGACCCTCATTTCTGATCAGCCAACTTCTTGTCTTGTCCTATCGAAGATCATTCGATGTTAAGCTTCGTGGCCATCAACTTTATCGCTCAGAACTGTTCGGCCATAACTGAACTAGACATTGCGGTTGGTGCCAGATCATCATCGTAAGTGCATAAACGTATCTTTCCCCTAACTTACATTACTGGAATATGAGTCTAGAGCTGAGTAAGTTATATTGTCACCATCATCCCTAGGTCATTCTTGAAACTTCTCAAACCGCTCTCTCGCAACCTGCATACTCTTGCTATCCGCGCTGGCAATGATTCAGCAAATCCGCTGTTGCTTGGTGGCTTCGTTGAGCTAGTAGACTTTACGTCACTACACTCACTCGAAATTGAGGCATCTGTAGTCCAGTTTGAATCTCCTCCTTTAGAAATATCTGGGAGTGCCACCAAGTCCCAACCATTCATCCTTTCCTCTATAAAATCAGTGACGATCAAGAACCTCGGTTGCAAGGGCGCGGCAAGCATCCTCAGTTTTATGCCCAGTACTCTGACCTCAATCGTTCTTATCAGACAAACATTCTCACCAAGTATGATGGATGTCCAGTTGATCGAAAGCGCGTTGGATAATCAGTTTCCCCGCCTTGAACAACTTCAAATTCTAGAGGAGACAGGGTCTCGTCCGAAAGATAGTGCCCACGATATTGATTATCGTGTGTTGTTTGCTCGTCTCTTACCAAAGTGGACCCAACTCTCTGATTTGCAGATCTATCATTCTCAACTCAAATTCTCCCGTGACTTTTTCCGGACCATCGAGGTGAATCTGCCCAAGTTGAAAAGATTAGCGATTTTCGTCTACGATCAAGGCTATTCCGATCTTCGCTCGCTATCCAGAGCATTACCCGAACTATCTTCCCTAGCTATTGCGCCCCGGATCCGTCAAGATCTTGCAGGCGCCGAGCGGATCGATTGGCGGTTTGCGAAATTGAAGGATTTTGGCGGATTCCCTCTGTCCGGATTTTCTCTGTTAGGTTACCCTCGAGCAGGGTCGGTCTTGCTTGGACGAGCGATCGAGGACGACCCTTTCCTGGCAGAGCGATTTCTAGATTCATGCAGGCTGGGTGGTATCGATCCAGAGGCAACCTTTCAATCGACACAACCGGCATATGAATTCCGCCCGTTTCGATATGATACTGCCTTTTCGGAAGATGAAGGAGAATCTACGGACGATTTAGATGAAGACACGGATTCTTTTGATGACTCGGATGAATGGGATACAGAATAAAAGATCGAGATGCAGACGATGATTATCTAGACTTGTACTCAAAGAGTCTAAGAATACTATGCGGATCTCGTGGTGCTGGCTTCTATGATCTTATTCATTTCTTGTAGCTTGAGAGTGTGTTTCCGTCCGTCCGTCCGTCCGGCGGAGGTTGGAGAAGCTTAGTCATACCTGTTTATCCATCTGATGCGTCATCTCGTCTAAGGAAATTCTATAAGTTTCTCTCAAAGCGACCATCATTACCATCCTCATCATCTTCATAACCATCACGATCATTCCTATAAGCAATTGTCCTTTTCTATAGATAGTTAATCTGTCATGCAGTCGTCTGAGTGAGTGGAGTTATATGCGGACTTTCTTTCTTTTCTGAGGACCTACTCGTGTGCCATGCTCAACTTTCTTCAAACGCCTTCGTATATGCGCTATGGTTGACACGTCGATGATCTATGCTGTATCGTTCGGTTTTTATTGAATTTGCATTCAGCCCTGCTATCATGGGCTCGACCGCCTCTTCAAGAGTTATCAGCATCCCCGAGTCGACCACTCCATTAGATCTTCCTGTGGGTAAAGGAGAGAAAATGACAATCGACGTGACAACAGCCAGGTTCGCTTCCTATGACTTTCACTCTGTCCCTGCTCAGCTCTCATTTTTGTCCGGAAATTATGGAATAAGACTGACAAGTTTGATATTGGAATTCGATATCTCGTATACAGTATCAGTAACAAGGGCTCAACTATCGTCACTGACGAGGGTACTATCCGCATACAACCTTTCAAGTCCAAGGGTCAAAAGAATCTAAAAGCTTTGGTTAGAACTCATGTTTCGTTTCCCTCTCATCACTAGATGTTGACACCTGGTTCTCGTTGTGTCTATTTACTCCTCTGGATTAGATATCTTTCACTCCTCGAACGTCTCACTTTGATCTGGGTAATACCTCTTCCCAAACAGACCCGTTCCGAGGCTTTTACACTCTCTTCTGGATCGGCTTGTTCCTTCTTTTCTGTCAGACGGTCATCAAGTCATACGAGCAGACCGGATACTTTCTCTCTGGTTCATTTTACAAACTCATTTCTGGCGATGCACTGGTACTCGCAGTCAGTGATGCAGTTCTCGTCGGTGCAAGCTACCTGTGTGTCCCACTGGTACAGGGGATGAAAAGAGGCTGGTGGAAATATGGTTGGCCGACCATATTGTTCCAACATATCTGTCAAGCCATCTACTTAGGTACGTTCTATCCTTATATCATGTCGAACTATCAGTCCCTTGACTCGGTTGATGATAACACAACTTTGTCAAAAATCAGGGATCACGGTTCGGTGGACGTTTCATAGGTATGTGTTGGAAACCTGTCGCGCTCAAGTGATATCGAATGACATGTACATCTCACTGAATTTAATGCGCTACTTATTATCAGGAATTGGTACTGGGTACAATCTGGGTTCTTGACGTTACACTGCCTAAGCATGATGATGAAGATCCATTCATGCAAGCCCATCTTGCCAACTACTCAAGAAGACAGACATTTATGCATGATCCTAACTCACGAATATATTTTTCTGCTTCGTTTTAGACATTGCCCATAATGGCTACCTGTGCAACGTTCGGGATTCACTTCATCAGACAGAAGTTGATCTATCGAAAGCTGTGGCAGCATACCCAGGTGGATCCGAAGCAGTCTACTCTACTGCCCGTAGTGTTCAGCAAAAAAACTTGGAAGCCGAACAGAACGCGACAGCAGCGACCACTACCGACGATTATGATGAAACAACTATACCTACAACTGGTGGATCATCCCCTCAAATCGGAACACCTGCAATCGAATCCGTTCAACAAGAAAGTTCTAGTTTTCAGATGGCAGCTGCGCTTCGACAGCGTCTACGGGTTCAAACAAAAGGTGCAGACTCTCCAGCTGTTGAATCTTCTCTTGCACCTTCAACAACATCTTGCTCCGGAGATGTCACACCAGCTATACAGCTACCACCTGAACCTATATCCGCCCCTCAAGTTCATCCACTCTCATTCCATCCGAATCAGGAAATTTCAGGCCTGGCACACAACGTAGACGCGCAGAAGGCAGAGTTGATCAGTACTGGAGTGAAAAAGGTCGCTTGGCCGGAGAACGTAACATACTGGAACTTCACCGACTACCTACTCGTACCTACTCTGGTCTACGAATTAGAATATCCTAGGACTTCTCAGTAAGAGGCTTCGTCACTCTTCAACTTGTCTTCGATACCATTGATCTGATGAATCTTATTAATGTTGCCTTTCTATTTGACCATGTGTAGATTAAGGCCGATCTATATTTTAGAGAAGACACTTGCCACTATGGGAACCTTTTCGCTGATCTACCTTATCACCGAGCATTATATCAGTGAGTATCAATGCTACAAGATGTAGAAACTCCAAACTAAACTCCTATCAAAACGTCTGTTTGTGTATAGTGCCTCAGCTTCCCAAACCTGGGGATTCTTTTATCATCAGCTATATAAATTTGGCGCTTCCGATGGTGATCGACTACATTCTGTCGGTCTATCGTTTTCTCCTTTCGATGATGAATCTCGTTTCATTACTTACTGTCATTACTTCCTGGAAACAACAGAATCTTCTTCATCATCTTTGAGTGTATCTGCAATGGATTTGCAGAGCTTACTTGGTGAATATTAATACTTACTTAGGCGCTTGTCACTCTGCCACTGACTCGTCTTTTATGCGCGCCATTATGTCTGAGATGACAGCTTCAGTGATAGAGAATTTTATCAGGATTGGTGGTTGGTCCCTTTCATTTGCAACAAACTCTTCGATATATTTTGTCCATCCTCAACAGATCTTTTCATCCATTGTGTCTTGGTTGTCATCATTTGTTTAGGAATTCGACGAGTTGGGATCAATTTGCCCGACAGTGGAATAAGTATGTTTGTTCACCTAATGATACGCATAATTGACAATTCGAGTCCTGTGTTGAGGCCTAATATTGCTCTTTTCCTTGTTTCTTCTTCTCTTCGCATCAGGCCTGTTCATGCAAGTGTCTTGAAGATATTCGTTCTGCGAAGATTGTACAGTCAGCTTATGGTTTTGAGTTCTTTGTTTCAATCGACTGTGTAGACTTTCCTCCTTCGACACGTCTACTTTTCATCCCTCTCGACAGGAAAGGTTTCTAGAAACCAGGCTACACTCTTGACTTTCCTTCTTAGTGCACTATGCCATGAGCTCGTTATGGCTGTCGTCAGTAAGAAGATCAGGTACGCTTTCATCTCGTGATCGGGTTCCTCATCATGAACAACATTGAACCGTGTGTGTCTATTACAAATGTATTCTTAGGTTATACCTTTTCGTCTTGCAGGTAAGGTTCGGTTCTTATCTCCTTTTTTTCGCTTTACTGACTTCGCAACATACCACATCTTGCCATATGTACACAACCATACAGATGATTCAAATCCCATTGATCGCTATTGGTCGGTTGCCTATTGTCAAACGGAATAAGAAGATTGCCAATATTGTCTTCTGGTTCGGTCTCTTGTCTGGGTTCCCTATTCTGTGAGTGGTTTCTGTTTATATCTTATTTTCTCTGGATATATCGTTCTAGTCTTTTAGTCTTTGCGGCTCAACCTCTTATTGTTTTGGTGAATTCAGCGCTATTGGCTATGTGAGTTTTTCTTGGAACCGAAAATACAACAAGAATTATAACACTAACATTACACATCCCTTTCACATTTTAGCTCCTGTATTGAGAAGCACCCAGTCTGATCACCTCTCTTCCATTGTATCTCGTCTTAACTGTTTGACTCCTCTTTCGCGCACTTACACATCTCCCCATCTTTGCACGCATATCTCTTCACACGTATCTGCCTACATACCCTCAAATCTCTCGGTCCTCCTCCTAACTTATCTGCCCTGCACTTCAAACCATCGTCGTCGTCTCAAAAGGAAGAACATGTCGTTGATGTGTACTTGCCGTCTTATGCCTCACTCTGTCAACTTGAAAAACATGACCTACGATTTTGAGGATCTTTTGTATTCCGCCGCAATATGTAGTTTCTCTTCTTTGCACAAGCACGTATATCACACTAGGGTTTTGTGGGCGGATCTGCTCGTTTAGATAGTATGGTGGCACGACCTGTTGAAAGAACGAATCTTGAGACATGACCTTTGATTCTTGATTCGGCAAAAATCAGAGCATATGTATAAAGATATCAAAGAAGGAAAAACTTTGGTAGACGAAATCATGATCAAGGCACAACCAAAGAAACAGCCCGGCGAGATGGTGAATCATTATGGGTAAATAACTTATGTATGTGATTTGATTTGAAACGAAAGAAAAGAAGGGAAGAGAGGGTATGCATGCTTTAGTGCCTATCTAGTGGTTCGTCAATTCGTCGAGGCAGATTGTAATCGCTGCTATCAGAGCGAGGTCAACTCCAGGAGCGATAGTGACATAATACTTTCGTTTGGTAAAGCGCAGAGATGCCGAAGAACATATACAGTTAGACAAATACATGTACAATAACCACAAAGAACGGACAAGAGAAGATAGGAAGAAGAACCCCGTACAGTTTGATTGTTCGTGAAAATCTCCCTAGAATTGTAAAACTGTCTTGAAATCTGAGCGACTGGAAGACCATCCAAAGTGATCGTGGCTGAACCTTCCCAGAAGCTACCAACGAGCTCAAGTTCAATGGCTTTTCCGTCTGATGCGTTGATGAAATGAGCCGACATCTTGGATTGTCCGACTGGCAATGGTAAGGTTGAACAAAGTCGGTGAATTATTTTGAATGGAAAAGCGTTGTTCTAAGAAGGAGACTTACTAGAGAACTTCGACTTTACAGTGAATAGCAGTCGACCAGAAGCATCCTCACCGTAGTATGACTTCAAGATAGACAGGATTTCAGTCTTGATCGAGAACAAAACTCGGTTGGATGTATCGGTGATCACTTATATTCGTCACTAATAGTTAGCTAAAGAATCTGCCAAAGTAGGTTGAACAACCGAACATTGTAAGAACATACCTTTTTTATCTCTGAACGACAAGGCTTGCCCCTGACATCTGATGACATCCATCCCATTGGCAGCGTCCTTGATACCGTAATCATCACCGCTAAACGAAAATACTTTCTCTTTCAGAACTAAGGTGACTGGATGAGATGCGCAATAATTAGTATGAATCCCTAAAGGTGGATTGAACGGAGTGAGTGGAATGAGAGGTCGAGAACCGGAACTGCCCATGATGTATTGACTGTGTTAGTGAAGGAGTTTCAGATGACGATGAAAACGTGAGGCTATATGTATGGCCACAAATTTCATATCATCTATTGATTTATTCGTATGAGCTATGAACGAGGATTTTTCTTGGCGTTCGGCGTGGCACGTTGACATTGCCTGAAGTGTAGGAACAATGCAACTGATAGGTCCACTGCGACATCCGGTTTCGGCACATCCGGAGCATAGCCGCAAAAAGATGACTAATCGAGAGAATGGCCTAAAATTAACTGATAGGCAAGAAAGCATATACACAGCTTTGTACAAGAAAATATAGAGAAGTATAGGGAAACGTATCAAAGATGGTTGAAAAGATAGATAGATCTTATAATAGTCTGTGAACAGAGAGATATTTAGGGTAAGCAAGTAGAAAAATAGGGCCGAGCAAGGCAAGTGATGAGAGAGCTCTGTCGAGACATCAAGAGGATGACGAGCCGTCAGAATCAAACTCTACAGCAAGCGCAATTTCGTCCTCTGTTGTTTATTAAAGAACACGGTATCCAAACTCTCGTTGTTTCAGCGATTTATCACAAGCAAGAGAATACAACGAGGGAAAAGGCTGAAGACTTACGTGGCACGCGAATACGCTTTCCATCGACTCCCATCTTTTCAAGGAACCCACCCGAGCGACCCTTTCCAAACGATACCCTTCTCACCCCTTTACCTACACCGGGACCTAAAGGTCTATCAACATCGGTTGCCTCGAGTAAGCTCGGATCAGGAGGTGATATCGCCGACATGGGCGTAAAAATAGCGGCTGCCCCCGCTGGTAGTCGCGTAGACGGTGATGATGAAAGTGACATATTTGTTGTATGAGATAGTAAATTCGGCGACGAAGGTGAGAAAGAGGTCGAGTTCGAAGGAGATGACGATAGGTGGGATGAGCCGGAGTTGAGCGCAATTGCTCGAGGAGACACCGTTCGAGGGTTGTTGTAGGACGAAGATGTAGATGTAGAAGACGAAGGCGAGCCGGACGGCGACCGAGAAAAGCTTGATCCGAATGCATTCCAGCCAGAGCCTGAAGAACCTGCCTGATTCGAGATGGCGATCGCACGGCCGCGGGCGCCATTGGAGGCATCGTCTTCATCGTCGTCTTCGTCATCGGCATCAGGTATCCGGATCTTGGTGGTTGTCGATTCTTCATCCTCAGAATCAATGTCCCGGAACTCGCGTTGAAACGTAGCATCATTCCACTCAAGCGCCGCCAGAGCTTCAGAATTAGAAGATGTTGGGGCGGCAAAATCATCGCCAAATGGATCATCACCTCCATTGTTTGAGAATCCGGTCGATGTCGATTGAAATGATCCCCAAGCCTCATCCTAGGAGAAATGAATTACGACCAAAAATGGATAATGAGGTTCCATCGTTTTCAACAAGTTGGTAAGAAAAATGAAGGAAAAGAGATGAAGAGCAGAGGACGTACGTCATCATCAAATCCGTTTCCGGCGTTGACAAAAGGTTCCTAATGTGACAGATGTGCAAGACAGTCGTCAGATAACCGCGTCTGGATAGATGAAGAGAAGCCTCTAGAAAGGCAGTAGAAATCAAAATGCGAATACATCCGACAACTCACGTTGGATGAGAACGCTTGAGGTCTAGAAGGATTTCGATCAAACGGGTGGTTGTCTACCATCCAGTCATGGTCATCGTCATCATCATCGTCCGAAGAAGACTCGAACTGACGATCCGAGTTCCCAGATGTCATCTGCTGAGCAAGGTATCGAGAGAACTGAATCAAGTGTCGGTTGAAGAGAGATCAGCACACAAAGCTTATGGCATAAAAGCCGTCCGAAAAGAAAAGATAGACAAACCTGTTGGGCGGTCTCCCCACCCTCCCCATCCTCCTCCATGTTTGAAGAATCGAATCCGAACCCTTGCGAAAAATTCAACCTCGCGCCCGCGTCTCCATTGTTCATTCCATCGTTTATGGAATCGCCGATATCCTCATCCTCATCACTCTCTGTATCTTCACCTGTACCAGCTTCGTCTGTCAGGTGAGCGGCTATCGGTTTTCCACCGCCCATCACCATGTTATCCTTCTTTTTTGTTTCTGAATATGGACCTTCGACAAAGGCAAGCCAAGCTTCTTGATCAAATGAATTAGTGAGCGTCTGAAGGAGATCTTCTGGACATTGGGAGAGGAATCGGATCGAGTCCTCGGCGATAAGAATCAGGTGGCCCATAAAACCAAGCCGAGTACTTTTGATCATCGCCAGCCAACAAAGCAAACAAGAGCAAAGTGTATTAGGACTTTGACATAGCTCTTCGCATATCTTGAAACTGTATACTAACGGTGATGCGTCGTTTAGTTTTTGACCAGTCAAAAGTTTTTCTATTAGTTGGGCATCACAGAAGAGAGAAACCACTAGCTGCTTGTTTAGGCCCTGGTCGAGTTTTCCGCTAAGAACCTGTTGGAGTACGTCGTATACAACTGTATGTAAGAAATTGTTAAGTGGGAAGGCGAAGAACATATCCTGTTGTTGTTGTTGTCATTGTTGTTGTTGTTGTTGTTAGCTAGGATCAGTCTCGCGTTTTTCAAGAAGGTGGTAACCAATCGTTTTGAAAAGTGGAGAACACTTACGACTAGAGCGGTAAGAAGGCGGTGGTCGATAAATGCCTGTTTTAAGACATCTCCAGGAGAAAGCTGTTCTTTCGGTGCGTCTTTATGTTCAGTCTCTCCTGCAGCGGATGAGTCCATAGGGACAGAACCCTGTGTAGACAAGTCCATCGAGTGGGGATAGCCATTCGCCTTTTCTTCTTTCATCGGACAAACGGATGAGGGCTCGCCATTCGTCTCTACTTCCGGCTCCGGACTCAACATTTTAGAGTCTCTGAGTTCGTCTGACTTGTTGTTTCCATCCCGTTCCAATCTGATCTTTCCGTCATTAAGTCGACCTTCTTCCTCTTCGTCATCGTGATGAACATCGTCGTCATCGTCGACATCGTCGACATCGAGTGGCGCATCAGAAGACGAGCAACTGATTGGGAGCTCATGAGATGTCTGCAACTCGTTTCTGATCGACCTATCGTCCGCTCCTTCATTCTCCGCCCGACTAAGAGCGGTTGATAGCTTGTCAAGTCCAGCCAGTCCTTCGAGAAGGTGCCCGTTGCCGTTATAAATCGGGCCGGACCCAGCAGGTCGATTGAGGATGACCATGTTGGAGCAGTGGAGTAGTTCGGCGTAGAGCTCGACAATTCTGAATCGTTCGAGGGTCAGTGGAACGGAAGGACCAGTGGTGGTGAGTGCAGCTTCGTTGCTGGTTCTTGGTTGATTGATCAAGTTTTGGAAACCGCCGATTTTTTCTGTAAACACATGCAGCAGGTTGCCTAGATGAACGATTCCGATCTCCTTGTTGATCCGTTCCATCGTGTCCTCCAAGTCTTGCTGCTCCCTAGCCTCCTCCGCTTCTTCGTCGTGTTCGTCGAGCGTGCCATTGTCACCATCTGGACCGTCTGCCATCATAGTTTTATCCGTCGCTTTGGCAGAGGATCGAGCCATGAGCGCGTTTCGAACGACATGGAATAGATGAGGCTCGGAATAGTCGGTGTTGTTTTTTCTGATGAGCTCGATGAACACTGCGATGGTGGATGTTAAACTCGAGGTGAGTGCTGTCTCAGGATCGGTACAAGGCGGGTAGGCCGGTGGTAGACCTAGGAGTTCGTTCTCAACCGCTCTCGTTGAAGCGATTGAATCTTTATGTTTCGGTGACGATCCAGCAGGAATGTCCGAACCGAATGGTCGAAACATATAAGCGACGAGTTTGTCAACAGTCTGGCCATTCACAAGCTGTCTGATGAGCAAATTGTTCTTCATCGTGGCCATGCCTCCATCTGACATAGGTCCATCTTGATTAGGATTCAAGTTTCCGTTCAGGTTTGGATTGAATGGACCGGGCGCGGGAGCAGACATGGTGATAATCCCCTTTAAGAGATCGGTTGCGGTATCGTGGTAGGTTGGGTAATGCTTCGGGTGAAGCAAGCTCGTTAATCTTTCGACCAGACGTTCCGAGGCGAGCCACTATGAGGATGTACATGTTGGGGAAAGAGAATATAGATGAGTAATCTCCACGTGAAGGGTACAAAAAAGAAGGCTCCAAAGGAAAACGAAAACATACGTCTATCACACCGTGTCCGTCGGGGATCTCTTCACACTGGATCAATCGGAAGAACAAGTCAACGATAGCGGGCGAGTCCAGCTTTCCGAGTAGCCTCTCTATTATCCTTGGTTGAGATTTGATGAATGAAAGCATCTAAGAGGAGACAGTACGGACATGACAGAAGATACGAGTACCGAGGATGAGAATATTAAACAAGGAAGCTAGAAGAGACACAAGAGAAAGAACATGGTTGACTCACCTCTGCCGTCTTTTTACCGAGGAAAACAGAATTCACCCTACACCACATCCCATACACGATCTCCCTTTCGTTCTTTTCGCTAGCTTTCGATCCGTCCGAGGTGTCATCTACAAAGATATCCATCGAGATATCTTCCTCGAGGATGTCTTTGGTTTTCGATTGCTCGGCAGGGGGAGGTGTGAGAGGACGCCCAGTCGTGCTCGACGGCAAGGCAGGCTGGCTTCCGTCCGTCGTCAAGTCGACATCGACGATGGACGATGAAGAAGAAGGTGATCCGGCAGGCTGAGACGATGAAGAAGATACTTGAACGGGCACGGGACCAATGGCTTCCTCCCAAAATGGTTTCAGGTACTCGGCCGGGTCGGAGAGGCAGGTGTCCAAAATAGAGTACACGTCAGAACACAGAACCTCAGTCGCTAGGCTAGGGAATCTATGAGTGAGGATGAAGCAAGACGCCGAGCTTGAGATTAGTCACCAAACACATCCCAAAGAGCAACAAGACAAGATCAACACAATGGGCTCCTTACTTTTGTCTCCTCTTTTCTTCCTCCTCACTTTCGCCCACTCGGTCTTCCAGAGGATCCATATTTTTGGTGACCCAGCCGAGAAGACCCTTGACGTGATCCTCCCTTCCGAGGATCTCTATGAGTTTTGCGTTTTGGGTTTTACATTCGGTCAGAAGCTCGGTATCCTCCAGAAGCTCCTCCAGTGTCGGCGGGGGCTCTCTTGTGAGAAGGGCCTCAAAGTTTGAACCAGTTTGGTTAACGAACCTCCAGAAGCTCATTGGTGCAGAATTAGAAATCTTTTTTCCTCGTAGGTGTAGAGGGTAGAGAGAGAAGATGAGGTTGGAGGAGAGAAGAAACCCGGAGAGGATGTCTCTTTTGGTCTTCTATTGATCTCTCCAGCAAGTTTGGGGTAAAGTGAGTAGCGAGGGCTGCTACAAAGACTGGATGAACACACGCGTTGCGAGCGATGAACAAGGAAGGCAGTATTTCTCTGTTGAATATATATATTTTTTCTTCTTGTCAATTCCACCGAGCGAACAAATCTGGTCAGAAAGACTGGGTTCGAACCGTATCCGGACTGGGTATCGAACACAGGGGAAGAAAGAGAAAGAAGGGAAGGAGAACGTAGTGTACGTATGGGTGTATATGATCAAGGGAAAGGAGTGTGCGTGTGTTTGATATCCGTTAGGTCGAATGAATGCTCTACTTTGACTGGTCGTGTGTTCGACTTTATTTTTCCACCTCGAGCTATCTTTTCCCTAATAAAGTCATTCTAGAGTTTTGTAATGTGAGCTAGTACCCGGTCGCCTATCACATTGTCTATTGTAAACTCAAAATTGACTGTCCCGCACGTGCACTACATACACCATGGCACTTTTCTGCTCTTGGTTCATGTTATCTCCCAGTTCAGAATCATGCAGACCTACAAAGCAGCGCACACGTTCGGACATCGCATGTGTATCAAGAGAGCTATGACTGTCTGTGTTTGTATGTCAGAGACAGTCTGAATCGAAGCAAACGGTCTGAGCTCTGAAAAGATATATATTCGACGGATGGTCCTGGTTAAAGAATCGGTCGTAACATATCGTCTTTCGAAGTTGTAAAGTTTCAGGATGGTGATCTCTGTAGAACATGAAGCGTTCATCTACGAGCGCGAAAACGTCAAGAGTAGTCAAGCTTTTGTGTGTGTGTGTGTGTGTGTGTGTGTGTGTGAGAGAGAGTATGTGCTCAAGGCAGGGCGAGTGATGGGTTAGGGTTACGTTCCTTCCCAATCTACTGCACGTTCCTACTCCGTCCGATGCCGAGAAGAGCCGAAGGGAGAAAGACTGAGTGTGTCAGTGCAATTCGATTCTTTACTTCTTTTCCTTCTCTTTCCCTCGATTTATTCTCACTTTCTTCAACTTGACAGTGAACATAACTACAACATCCTCTTCATACATACAAATAAATACCCTCTCTAATGTATTTCCTCCCATCTTCCACTAGGACGGTCAGCAGAGTTCCTGGGTTGAACACCTACGCCGTCAGGCGTCTGGCACCGACCATTGTCCGAGGTAAGTCTCATCGTCCTGAGTTTGTATCTGGTAACCTTCTTCTTCTTCTGAGGTTGTACTAAGCATATCTCACATCACTCAATTCGTATTGGATTTCCTTTGTTGTTATCATCATCACCACCTCAAAGCATCTCCTCGGACTATCCCCTCTGGTGTCTCGTCTCCGTATACCAAGTTGGCGGGTTTCAGTCGGCGAACGCCTTACCTAGCCTCTAACTTGAGCGAGACCTACCTACCCCTTCTACCGCTCGCCCGGCTCTACTCTACCAGTCCTCCCTCCTCCACCGTCGATAAACAGCCGACATCTCCGTCAACAGATGTTTCCTCCAATGAAGTTTCGAAGACCAGCGACTCATCAAAAGATGCCAAACCACAACTCACTACATGGGAGAAAGTCAAAAAAGAGGCCAGACACTACTGGCACGGCACGAAGCTTCTCGGACAGGAGGTCAAGATCAGCTCGAAACTTCAGTGGAAAGTCCTCAACGGGGGTACTCTGACCAGGCGAGAGACCAGACAGCTCAAACGAACTACTACCGATCTCCTCAGACTCATTCCCTTCTCCGTCTTTGTCATCATCCCCGGTCTCGAGCTCCTTCTTCCAGTATTCCTCAAGTTCTTCCCGAACATGCTGCCCTCTACGTTTGAGGACAAGTACGCAGCAGAGGAGAAACAACGAAAACTTCTCCGAGTTCGAATCGGTATGGCCAAGTTCCTCCAGGAGACCATCTCGGAGAGTGGTCTCAAGGCGAATGATGTCGTCAAGAGCGACGAGTTTAAGCAGTTTTTCCGAAAGGTCCGTTCTGTTCACGTCATCAGCTTGTGAATCACTCGCTAACATATCATCTGGATTCTGCTCCAGGTCCGATCAACTGGAGAATCTCCGTCAAAGGAGGACATCATCAAGGTCGCCAAGCTGTTCGAGTCTGATGTCACGCTGGACAATCTGTCTCGACCTCAGCTGGTTTCTATGTCGAGATATATGAAAATCCATGCCTTCGGGACTGACAACTTCCTCAGACATCAGATCCGAAACCGACTGCAGAAGATTCGACGGGACGATAAGGTTAGACAGATTTCTTCCTCTTCTTCCTATATAAAGTTTCCTATCGTCTTTGTCTTTTCAGCCGACCTGCGCACTGCTTACATCGATTCATCTTCTGTTGCCTTTGTGTTATAGGTCATTCTAGCTGAGGGCATCCAGTCGCTCTCAGTATCAGAGCTACAAATGGCCTGCCAGTCCCGAGGAATTCGATTTACCGGAGTCTCTCCATCTGCGCTACGACGGGAGCTCGAATCTTGGATTGAGCTCCACTATACCAACAAGGTTTCTGGTGTCCTCCTCGTCCTTAGTCGAGCCTTCCACTTCAACGAGGAGCACGCGGATGTCATCAAGTCGCTTGAGGTTACACTAAGCAGCTTGCCCGATAACTTGGTTTGTCTCTTCTACTGTCTCTGTTTCTGTTTTTGTTTCTGTTTCTGTCTCTTTCTTCGCCCTCTTTCCTTCTTCTTCGGTATGCTGATCTGGGTGACTTGGGCAAAACCAACAGCTTTCGGAAGCTGAACTCGAGGTGCTTGGAGGCGACGCGACTTATCAGGAGAAGCTTGAGGTCCTTCAGCAACAGCAGGAGTTGATCGAGGAGGAGGCCGAACAAGAGCAGGTCCGTTTACCGTTCTTTTTTTTTCCATAACAAATTGAGTTTGTGTCACATATGTTCTCGTTCTGTATCTCACTTTGATTATTTGCTTACTCTCTTCGAACAAAGGAGGAGGAGACCGCTCGAAGAGAGAAGAAGGACCAGGACGACCGAATCCGAGCAGAGGAGAAGGCTCGGAAGGAGGAGGAGAAAGCCAGACAGGAGAAAATGCATTCCGATGCGCTTGCCTTGCTGCCTGAGTCTGAGGTTCGTTTCGTTGCCTGTTGGAACACAGTACACGTGTCGTTCAGTTTGTTTACTATCTTTGAGATCTTTTTCAAATGACCGCTTAGCTGAAGAACGAGCCGGAGAGCATTCAGGCCGAGGAATCAGTTGAGACGGATGGTCGAATGACCAAAGAGCAGCTTCACGAGTTGGCGGAGGCTCTGACCGTTTTGTCTGCCCGATCGTCGATTGTGAAAGAGGTTTGTCCTTGCCGTTTCATCTTCTTTTCTTCCTGTCTTGGACGAGAAAAGAGTTAAGGATCTCATGCTTACCTTTCTCCTCTCCGTATCATAGCGACAAGAGCTCAAGCAGCTTATGGAGGAAAACATTGCTTCGGAAGAGGTATGTCAATTGCATTTCTTTTGTCTTTTTTCATCTTCTGTGCTCCCATCCAATTGACCACATCCTCATCTCCGCTACGCCACACAGGGCTCCAAGCTTCGACCGGAAGATCACGACGAGATCGACACCTCGCTCTCCAAGCGAATCCGATCGATGCTCAACAAGATCGATTCTCAGCTCGAAGCTTACGACTCCAAAGTTGGTTGCTCGCTCAAGATGATCGAGGTCGACGGACAAGGAAAGATCTCTCTAGCCGATCTGGAGAAGGCGTTGTTGGTTATCAAGCACCGACCGGAGCAGGAGGAGGTGCAGACGATCCTCGAAAAGTTGGATAGTGATCATGATGGTTACGTCGTACGTCCGATGAACTCTGTCTTCTTCTACTTCTTCTCTATCCCCTTCTTTGCACACTTTCTTGTCAGTTGAATCTGCCAGTTGAATAAAGATTTGACTGACATCATGATCCCATCCGAAACGTCATTCTTACAGGTTCTCGAGGATGTCATTGACCTCACCCAGGATCAAGGTTAATCATCGATTTCTCACCTTCGTATCATCTCACCTCACCTCATCTCACTGACTCTAAATTTTATTCGGTCTCCCGGTTACTAGGACTCGGAATCGTGGTGGATGACAAGGTCCAGAAAATTCTTGCCAAAGGAGCGGATCTGAAGGATTCATCGGATGAATTAAAGTCAGTTTTCTTGTGCTCTCCCATTTCTTCAGTTCCATTATTATCGTTCGGTCAAAGGGATTTAATTCTTGTTTGTTTTTCTGTCTTGTCCGTATTTAAATTCTGATAGGCTCAAGAAGAGTGATATCCTCAAAGACGAATGAGAAGAAGCGTGAATTTCTGTGTATTGCTGGACTTGCATAAAATGTCCGCTACGAAGTGTTGATAAAGACATAAGATATAAATTCGCGTAGATTCATAGTCGTATCGAGGTTTGAACAAGTTCATGGATACAGATATTGAAAGCGATACAAGACAAACTACACATAAAAACAATCTTCTGAAGGCTTAATCGTGGTTTCCATAAAGTATGTTGTGTCTACTTCTTTTGGGCAGCTTCGTTCTGCTTCTTCGACTTCTGGCTCCACTCAGGAGCCTCATCGGTTCCATCTTCCTCATGCTCATCAGCTTCCTCCTTGGTCTTGTGCACAGTCTTGGGGTTGTGCTCCGCTGGAGAATAGACAGTGTATAGGATTAAGGGGTTCGGTCCGGTGTTGATGAAATTGTGCTGAGTTCCAGCAGGAACAACCACGAGATCACCAGCTTTGATGTCTTGCTCTTCGCCACCGACGATGGCCTTACCGATTCCGCTCGTAAAGGACAGAGCTTGGTCGACGGTGTGGACCTCATCTCCAACTGTTTTGGTTGCACATGGACAAATTTCGGGCTGTAAACATAGATGTACTTGATAAAAAATTATCGAGAGAAAGAGCGACTTACTTTCACCACCCGGTTGAACGGTCATAAGGACGACCTGACTGTAGAGCCCAGTCCAGCTGTTCAAGGCATTAAAGAAGTTCATGGGTATCAGTTCAACCCTCAGAGGAAGAAGAAGACGAAGATAATGATGGCACACGAACAGAACGGTTCGGAACTCTCCATGAGATTCAGGGAGAGAAGAAGCCATGTTGGGAAAGTAAGCTAGGAATATGCCCGAGATTTAGTCCACAAAGTGAGGATCAGATCAGATTCATCTCCTGTACCTACAAAGGAAAGATTCTACGACTTACCCATCTTATGAGCAGGAGGTCCGGACATGATTGGTAGAGTACTAGAGAAAGAGTTGAAAAGAATAGGTTTACGAGCTACGAGCGGTACGGATCGAAGAATGAGCCTGGAGAGCATGCGCTGGAAGGAGATGTGAGGGAAGAAGGAAGACAGAGACGAACAAATAGAGATCTGGCTCAAAGTATGATGGTAGTTGAGTGGAGAAGATGGAAGAAGGTGAGGTGATACCGATGGCGACCAAATAGGTTCGCGATCGCAATGAGGAGATCGATGGCTATCGACTAGGAACGGGGAAAGCAACGCTTATGTCATAGCTTGATCATGCTTATGTAAGATCTATATACTTGAACTTAAACTGATAAGTTTGTGTATTCAAATATACGTGTTTTGCGTTACGTAAGTTCCACGACGCCCTCCCTTCAACTCAGACTACCACCAGTTGTGTAGAGTCTGTCTATACGAAAGAGCCAGCATCTCATCCACGTCGACCCATCACCTTACTTTCCTGTTAATCATCATTTACATCTCTCATCATGGTCAGTCCTTGATCGAAGTTATGAAGCCGTCGGCTTGAAGGAGTACTTATTCCTTAATTTTGTATCTTGTTTGATCTTTATCACAACCAGTCTCGAAGATACGATAGTTCGTCCTACTTTCGGTCCATCTCCAGCTCAAGTCTTACAGTGTCGTTTTTCCTTGTCTGAACGCTTACTTGAGATCCTCTTTGCGTTCTGATCTAAATAGGTAGAACAACCATCTTCTCTCCAGAAGGTAATACTTCCATATATCACTTGTTCAAATCCCTTTGCCGATAAATTAATTCAATCTGTATATTGTACGTTCAAATAATTCATCCGTCAGGTCGATTATATCAGAGTAAGCCCTGTTCTTCTATTTCCTTCACTACATCACTGTGAGTTCTTCAGACCTACATGTGTAACATACTGATGGTTTGTTATCTCCTACGGTTAGTCGAGTATGCCATGGAGGCCATTTCTCATGCCGGATCCGTGATGGCCATCCTCGCGACAGATGGGGTGGTCGTGGCTGCCGAGAAGAAGGTGACGGGTAAGCTGCTCGACCTGAGTATGACCAAGGGCGGAGGAGCCGAAGGAGATGCGGCCTGGGCTGCTGGAGGAGAGAAGGTTTTCCTTCTTAACAAGTTGAGTCCATCTGTTGTCTATCAATCGATCCGCGTCTGTTCCCAGGATCAATGAAGACTGATGGCAAGCAAGGAACGTCTGATTGGAATGATGTACAGCAACGTGATTACCGGGATAGCAGGTTACACTGCAGACGCCAACTCTGTAGTAAATTACGCTCGAACAGCTGCTCAGAATCATCTCTTGTCGTACAACGAAGACATTCCGGTAGAGGTGCTCGTCCAGAAACTCTGTGACTTGAAACAGGTATGTGGTGCTTCACTTTTTGTTGTCATCCATAGTTAATGCCACACAGACTGAACGTGTATTGGTGTGAATTCATGGCGCTTGTAATTGTTTACAGGGCTACACTCAACATGGAGGTATGTGTCAAGGATTGCTTATTCTCATCATAGAATAAACCGTGTTCTCATCATATATCTTTGTCTCCTCTACAATCTACGCGCTGGCTAGGTCTTCGTCCATTTGGTGTCTCGTTGATCTACATCGGTTATGATGATCTTTACAACTTCCAGCTTTACCAATCTGATCCGTCGGGTAATTACTCTGGATGGAAGGCTACGGCTATTGGTGCCAACAACGGAACGTCAGTTCCTCCTTTGCCTTTAACGTATCGAGCTTCACATCTGATAATCTTTTTCCACATGTTTACATCTAGAGCGACCTCGTTGTTGAAGCAGGACTACAAGGAGACGATGAATGTGGCCGAGGCGACCGACCTGTGCCTCAAAGTGATGTCCAAAACGATGGACACGACCAAATTAGGATCCGAGAAGCGTGAGTTTTCTCCTCTTTTATCTTTCATACATCTTTTCCCGTTATTGATTGTCTGACTTGTATTTCACACTGTCTACATGACCTTTTGGAACCCTCCTTGTAACAATTCTAGTCGAGTTGGCTACGTTGACGCTAAACCCGACGACAAAGCGACCGCTCGCAAAGATTTTCTCGGGCGAGGAGACAGACTCAATTCTCCAACGGTTAGGTCTGGGAGGAACGAAGGAGGAGACTGTCGGCGCTGGCGCAGGAACTGGTGGTGGTTCCAGCGGGGATACCGCTATGGCCACTTGATAGAGTGAACTGGGGGAAGACGACTTGCGCCCTTTGTTATTCTAATTAAATATATCATGGGCACTTCTACCACTGCTCCTCAACTTCTAACTGTCTGGATGAAAAATCAGAGGCCATAGGATAAATGACCTGTCCAAAGGGGGAATAAAGGGTTGCGATTGTCATGAACTCAATCTGGGAAGACTACTCGAGAAGGTGATGATGATGATGATTGTAAACTAAGATGACCCCGAGAAGAGCGAGATGTTTCTCTTTTTGATTTGGTAAATAGAACGACACTCTTGGGTAGAAATTACCACGTATTGAACTCCCGATCGACTAACTTGATGGCCCATCCGTTCAGGACTACCGCCAACTCGCTCACACGACTGACATCTTCGGATGATGCTCTCACCTCGTCAAAGATGAGCCCTGCAAGCCTGACAGTTTCGAGCGCTGGCAAGTCGTGCAATCTGTTCTGGACTTCCTGTCGCCCCGACCCAGCGTCAGCCGATGGCTGGAAAGACCGAAGGGACGGAATCAGGTCTAAGAAGCGCTTGTTGAAGGGCTCGATCAGTCGGGTTTCATCAGGTGACAGAATCTCGATCTGTCGTAAAGCACTTCGGAAGACTGCTTCTTCCCCATCTTTGATCTTCGCGGCCTGAGTGAACGACTGCTCGGTCGCGACTCGTGGGGCTCTGGTGAATGTAACGGTCTCCAACCCCGGGACCACTCGTAGGATGAGTCTCAGGCTGGGTGCACTCGGTCCGAGGATGGTCAACCTGACGAGGTTTGGTAGACGTTCCAACATCGGCAGAATCGCCTCCGGTTCGATTCCCTGGACCGGGTTGCCCAAGGTGAGCGATCTCAACGAATGAGGAAACATCGGGTTTGACGGTTGCGAGTAGAACGGGTCTGTCGATCGAATTGGGAGAGTCGGTGCCAGACTGATGGGCGTAAAGTTCAGGACGAGTCTATCGAGCTGGGATGTGTTCATCCAGACAAAGCGAGGCTCAACGAGTCTCGGAATGTCTCTGATGGGATGAACAGATGAGAGCGTCAACGTCCGGATGGGTACCGAGTCTACGATACTGAACGGTCGTGCTGGTTCTGCTGCTGACGATGCCGATTGGTCATCGAGAAGCGAAGAGAGAGAGACCACCGTGGGTGAATGAATCGCCCGCAGAGAAGACCGGGCGGGATCCAAAGTGTATATCGACCTGTAGAACGAACGCAGATGGGCAAGGTCACAATTGATGAACCGGTAGCTGACAACTAAGCTTCCTAACCGGGGGTTCTCTTTGAGCGATCGATAGAACCTCTTTGCGCGGTCGTTCGTCATAGAGAGAGAACCATAGAAGAATTCATAGGCAATATCCTGAGGACCAACGGATGTAACCGAGCCATCAGATAAGCCTCAGCCTTAGCCCCAGCCTCAACAGCGACCATGGCCGTGTTGACCAGAGATGAAGAAGGACGAGCTCTCACCTGACATTTCCGGGAGACCAATGCCAATGTGGTCAACACGTTCTCTCTTTTTCCTGTGAACCCCAAGAGGGAAGCAACCGATTGCGCAGTGACCTGCCCGGCAGGCCGGTCTCCCCCAGAGGCTTCTTGAAAGATCTGAAGGAGGATCTCTATCGGCAGATCCAACAAATTCATCCTTGTGAGTTTGGCGTTAGTTCTTCTCTTTTATTTTTGGTTTCTCGTTTGATCAGATGACAAGTATATGTTGTTGTTTTCTCTTCTTATTCTATAGTAGACGGAATGAAAGAAGATGTGAAACCGAAAAGGAGAAGATCAGTCAGATATAGATTAACATTGTATGAAGGACGCATGTACGAGTGAGTAGTTGGGTGGGTGAGTGAGTGAGTGAGCATGTGTGTACATCCGAGTAGGACAAGTATTCAACAAGCCGGCAAACAAAGGCGACAATCGAGAGGATAAGTTGAGAGACGGGATGGACTCTGAATATGATCCGATCAAGCTCAACAAAACGCAACTAACGATGTTGTCTCTCAACAGAATAGATGCGATCTATATAGATGAATAATTCTCAACGATTGAACGATCGAACGATCATCACTACTCAAATGATCCACTCACTTATCAGACACACGAAGGAGAGAGAGAGAACGAATCGATTAATTGCGAGACCAACAAGAAGGCGATCGTTCCGAAGAAGAATTGATTCCTCTTGATCCGTCGTTAGCCATTCGGTAGAAACTCCCGGAACCTCACTAAAAGAATAGAAACGATATCCCGGAATGATTAAAAAAAAAAAAAGAAAAGGTGAGTGAGCACGATGTGATTGACCGGTTGTCTCTTTGCTGGGCGTGATGGCGGCTATGGAGGATGGATGACCTCATCATGTTATTGATTCAGATTCTCTCCTAGTTAGCCAGCTGGTTCTCCCGATACCTATCATTCTCGCATCGCGCTTCGTCGCGCATCATCTTGATAGACTTGTTTTCTCACTCCACTCCCAAAGTTGTCCGTCTAGATCGGGAGAAAGGCTCTCCTTCTTCTCCCTTTTTCTTCTACCTTTGAGAAAGAGAAAGCAATGGAGGACTCGGTGATGATCAAAGTAAAAATCGATCAGCTTCCGACTCGTCACGCGACCCACAACTCTCTTTCATCATTGTCATCATTAGAATAGGCAATAATAGTGTCATCTTCATTATATCAAGAGTATATCTAAACAATCTCAGTTCCGAGGAAGATCTCCATCCGAGATCCGGTCCGGCTATAGAACCGAGCTGAGCTGAACAGGGCACGGCACAGCACAAGAGAACAGAGCAAAACCGAGCAAGAAAAAATCAAATCAAAAGGAAGGAAAAAAACACTTAGAAATGAATGAGGAATAGAAAAGAAAGAAAAAAAGAGTGGCTAAAGCAAAGGTTTGTACATGTGTATTGGACCGTGTGGTACCATCCGATCGGTTTCCTTCGTTCTGCCCTTTTGTATGCTCTTATCTATTGCCTCGGACGGCTTTTTTAGATTATATCGAGGAGGAGGTTATAATCCTTTCAATTTAGAGAGGAGCTCACGTTCGATGACGATCTATCAATGGGTGTCGATCATCTATTTCTACAACACGTATGAAAAATAGCGAACGAGAAAAGAAGTTGAGATTAACCAAGAAAGGGGAGAAAAGAAGCACAGAGTCATGCATATAGTCTTTTCTGATAAAGTTTTCTTCATGTTGATGTCTGAAATCTTTTAGGGTTTCGAAAATTTGTGAATTTTAATTGAGTTCTAAGGAGACATACAACGTGAAGTACAAGAGAGGGAGAGAGATAATTGTAGATTGAAGAGATAGATGAAAGATGATGAGAAGATTTGGAGAGAAACGAGCCAGATGAAGAAATGTGAAATTCTTCATTCCTGAGAAGATTGAGAAAGCTTGGATTAAACAAATCAGATGAGATTCTGATACTAGGGAATCAAGGAGGAAAGCACAAAGCGGTTTGAGAGACATAACAGGAGAATGGTAAATGAAAGAGGACAAATCGAAAGCAAAAGAAAAGAAAGGAGAAGACGATGGAGAGAGTACATCGGTTGCCTACCAGCTCTCGATCTCGTCCATGTCATCAGTGACCTGATGGACAGACTTTGCCGCGGCAGCAGCAGCAGCAGCCGCTACAGAAGACGAAGGAACAGTGGTGGTGGTCGAATTGTAAGGACCAAACGAAGAGAGCCTTGTATTTGGAGGCGTCGCACATGGGCCACAAGACGAAGGCGAGGACTCTGTAGAGTCAACCGAGGTGTAAGAGCCGACCACGGGGGAACACGGTGGTGAAGGGTAAGCATCTGGGAGGGTGCACTCGGAGATTGGGATCGGCCTGGTTACTGTAGCGGCAGACAATGATGATGAAGATGCCATCGGAGCAAGTCTCGAGGTCGAGCTAGAACAAGATGGTCGGCCAGAGTAGTGTAGTCGAAGTTTGAGCTGTGGGATGAAACAGGATAAACCCAAGATCAGAACAGGTGATCGGATGAGTGCCAAGAGATTGAAACAGAAGGGGCTTACATCAAGCTCAGCACACTCTTCTGCCGTTACATTGATGTCCCACTTGAGGTAGCCTAAGAGTTCCCGTTCCATCTGAAGGAGCAACGTGTAAGGAGAGGAGAGAGGAAGTAATGAGTAAGACGGAAGGAAAAAAAATTGGGTTCCAACTAGACAGATTCAAGACTGACCTGGTTGACTTCTTCGAGGGCGAACATACCCTGGCCGACGATACACCAGCTTTGATTTGAATACGAATCGTCGCAAACCATTTTGCTGGCGGTCATAAGGGCACTAAGGAAAAGCCTGTGGCCACTTGAACCTCTGGCCTCTGGGAATCTAGCCTTTAACCTGAGAAGAAGGTGTAGAGCGGATGTGGTGACGATCGACGGAAGCCTTGTGCGGTGAAGGGCATAGGCAATGAAGATGTCAAGCGGTGGTTGAGGTGATGTGTGTGACGTCTTCGCAGGAATGTTCGGGCAGTGGTACAGGCTGAGGATCTGTTCGTTTGTTTTTGGAAATCCGGGAGGGAAGAGGCAAGGATTAGAAAAATAATACAAAATAAGGTTGGGGTTCCCGTAAATTTCTGGACATGAGGTGACGCAAGGATGACATAGAGAAAAAGAGAGTGCGTGGATGAGCTGGTTAGACTTACGAATCGAGCGGCATTGCACGCTGCATCACGGTATCCGTAGTGACGATCCGGAGCGACCAAACTTGGTCTCGCGGTGGTGGTGGTGGTGGTGGTGGCAGTGGCAGTGGCAGTGGCAGTGGCAGTGGATGGGCCAGCAGATCGAGATCGAGGAGAGCGGGTCTTCATGGTAGAGTGAATGGATGTGAGGGAAGCAACAAAGGATGAGTAGGATGGATGTTGTGAGCTTTTGGTGGAGGTAATGATGATGGTGGGGAAGTCAATGTTGGGAGACGATGAGAAACGCTGATGAAGTGGCCCCGTGATTATAACTAGGACGCAAGGTTGGAAAGGCTGAAAAGGCCGAGAAGTGTGAACCCGCTTGAGGGTGAGTGACTTTTGATGGTAACGATGGGTTGGCTAAGAAAGATAGGATACTGATTGGCAATCAACAAAGAAGCGAAACACAAGGATAGCCCCGAGCGGAGAGAGAGAGAGAGAGACACGAGTCCGGAGATGGTTCGGGTCGTCCGGTTAGGATGAGACGATGCTAGAAGAAGAGAGACTAAGCGATCGGATCTTGAGGGAATTTTCTTGCCTAGCCGCCAGAATTCTCTCGAGTGTCGACTTGTTCTTTCGGGTTTTCAGGTTACGATGAGTTGGGTTGATTCTTCTTCTTGGTAACAGGGACAGAGTCTTGGTGATTGTTTTTATTTCTCTTTGGAAATAAAAGAAAGGAAGGAGACGAAGGGACGGGAACGAGGAAAAGAAGGGATCCAGAGTATATGGCCCGTGGGGTTTGTTCGGGAAAAAAAAAAACCGACGGGTCGAACGAGGCAGAGGGGAGAAGAAACGAAACACCGAGCGAAACTAAACGCCGGGAAGGCGATGAAATTGGAGATTTGGGGATTGGGAATTCAAGATACAGTGACTGAGTGAGCCTTTTGGGGTGTTGAATGTAAAGTGAAGACAGATGAATGAAACAAGACAGGGTGATAAACTACTAACGCGCAATCACACACACACAGATCAATAAATGAGGTTGATGGATAGATGTCGAACCAGAAGAGAAGAGAATACCAAAAAGATGGAAGATATATTGAACAAGAAGAAAAAGAACAAGAAGAGTAAGAAAGAGAATCGATGGGGATCCGTTTAATCCGTTCAACTTCTTCTTCTCGTTTCTTAAAGAAGAAAGACAGAAGTACGAAGCATTCAACAAACCAAGATTTATCTTTCGCAAGCACTCGCTCACCGACGCATGAAACCCCTCAAAGTTGAGTGGGGTTTTTTTTTTCTCCACGTTTGATTCGCTTTCCTTTTTCGCTCGACAATCGGTTCCCTTTTTTGTTTTGTGCATACTCTATTTTACATTAAATCCGACGAGGCCTAGTGGTGTCATTCATTCTTGCTTCTTTGAGTTTCGATCCCCTCTTGTTTAATTACCCGGGCACGACGGGGGCAGAGTATCGGCACACGGAAGAAGAATCTGAGCGAACACGGCGGGAGAGGAGAGGAGAGGAGAGAAGAGGGAATTTTAGAATGCAGAAAAAAATAGGATGGAGAAAAATAAAAATGTACCTGATCGGTAGTTCACAAAGTCTCACCTTGTGCTCTTTTTCTCTCGCTTTTTTGCCCTTGTTTCGTTCGTTGTGCTTCCATTCGGGTTTCTTCCGTCGTTCCTCCGCCTTTAATTCGGTGTTTCATTCCGTCTGTCTTTCTCTCTCCCATTCCGTACTTCTTTTTCCATCCTGTCCATCTGAATAGCCGACAGGTAGATTCCATATGGGGCAGCGATCATAGATGCTTCCTAGTTCAGTTCCGCGTATCCTCAATGTTTGTTTGTACTCCATCTTATCCTTTGTTCGTCGTTTTCTTCGTTGTCAATTCCATTCTGCTACTTGCCTCTTCTGCTGTCTGCCTCCTGTTGCTCCTCGTCTTGTAGACCTATACAGAAAGAAGGAAGGAAAGTGACAGAAAAAAAAATTATCTTACTTCATTCATTCATTCATTCTCTCTTCAAATCTGTTGTTTTCCCTATCTCCTCTCCTCTCTCTCCACTTTCGTCCTCTTCCATTTTGTTTTTCCGCGTTTCATGCACTCCTGATAATGAACGCTTGACAATGAACTCTTGACAATTGAACCTTGCCTCCTAGCTCTTGACATCCAACCTTTGACAAATGATGTTACCTTTTGCATGACTAATCTGTATCGCCTATTTCTATCTGTATGCTCCGCCCGCGGTCGCCGTTGTTGTTTGTGCACGTTTTAGATGCACGTCCATACCCGTTCGACCGCAAACCGATCCGGCGCTTTCTCCTTCCCCTATAAACTTGGATGAGCTCTCTGCGGCCGAACGTTTCTTGCGGGATCAAATAAAGAATTCACCGATGTCGGAGGCAAAAAGAAGATAAAAAGAGAAAAGGAGATGGAAAAGGAAAAACAAACACTCTACAGGTACGGCACGGATGCAGCCACGGGTAACTTGTATTCGGGCACTTGCTGTTTCTTTCCTCGGCCCCGGGCGACAGTGTCGACGGAACCGGTCCAAATGCCACAGTTAGCGCCCAGTTATATAGATCGCCCTTGGCGCGCTCCATGGTCGTCGTTAACAACCGACCGTTGCGCCCGACATCATCATCATCCTCTCCATCAGCATTAATCCCGATTGACACCATCATCACTATCATCATCACTATCATCACCATCATCACCATCATCATCATCATCATCATCACGACCACTTAGCACCGACCGAATAATATAGCCGTTGGCGTGCAGAATGGCTCTCCGTCTTTGCTTGCTTGGCTTCATCATGAATTTTAACCCCCCAAAAAACTAATAATCGTATTTTTCATCATCTTCTCGTCATCTGCTCGCCCTCTCACATCTCCAGTTCATGGTAGAATCGTTTTAGATAACCGTCTTTCGTCTTTCTCTTTTTCCTTCACCTTTTCCTTTTTGATATGAATTAATAGCAATGTTGACAAGGCTGAAAAAGTAAATAAGTAGCTATCGTCGACGACGATGAAGATGATCATAAAGTTAGAGATATGTCTGTCTCCGTTGATGCGATCTCTCGATTCAGAGCAAACGAAAGCTGAAGAAAATCCGAGCCGCATATAGGCGTACTGAACTAGCTGGTCAAGATCACCTCAGAGACATCGCGAACGGCAAATACTCTTAAACGAGCTTTCCGATCCATCTCATCTGTCAATCCATCCATTCATCCATTGATCTTTTTTCTTTTTTCTAAAACCGTATTTCTAACGAGAAGGGAACGAAACACAAAGCGACGTCCTCTCCCTCCACTCTCATCTTCTCTTTTCACCAATTGATTTGCGTATGCATTACCCTCACTTGATAATAAGGATAATTTTCCAACAAAAGATTGACTACTATGCAAAACTTACATGTGCCTACATTCATACTTAAATACGCGCACGCGCGCGGCGTAGCATTGATGAGCAGGCGTAATGTTTCTGTTTATTTCACTCCCTTCTTTCTTCTCCATACTCAACACTCGATCTTTACTCGTCCGGTTGTACCGCCTCTTTCCTTCGAGGGATCCCCCTAGGACTTATTGTTCGTCTGCTTTCACCCGGCCCAGTCGAACGAGTGTAGCCATCAGGCTTTGCTTTCTCTCTCCCGCATTACTGCAACTGTTCAGCAGCGTTCTCCGTTCCTTTCAGTTTTGGTCTCATATCACCATCTCGCTCTCTCTACCTTGCCTGTCTTCTTCTCCCGATCCCATGATTCCTTCTCGCACATGATGGTCAACATCCCTAGTTTTCTGACTCGATCGATTGCATTGGAATCCATCTGGCTCCTTGGGTCTCTGGTCCCTCCAGGAACGAATCTCCGCATCAGACTCGTTCGTCCTGCCTCTTCAGCTTTCCCTTGGGTTCTCTCTTACAATCGATCCACTTACAAAAGAAACCTCGCTCTCTCTTCGAACGCAGGTATTCTTTATCATCTCTGGACTATTCATTGGCCTTCTCACAAGTCTGGCTCTCGCCCCACTCTCACCACTCGGGCTGGATGATAAGGTAGGCATCTTTGATCTTGTTTGAATATCGCAACTCGTTTGCCTGACTCACCATACTGACTGCGTTCTTCAATCACCCTTCTTAGATGCAACATTTCTTAGGGGTACAGTTATTCGCTTTCATCATCAAAAGCTGATAGCGAAGAGCGAAAGAAATAGGATTTGATGATTCTCGAACCGTTGGTTTTAAATAAATCCTCTGAATAGAACGCGATCGCAACGGCACTCGTCTATCCTATCCTAGATCCTCCGTAAATTCCTCTCCTACTCTCACTCTCATCTGACGTCTTGTTCCGTTCCGTTGACTATCTTGCTTCTTGCTTCTTGTCCTCTCCCCTTCCTCCTACCTTGTTATTCACAATTCGCAGACCGACGCCAAAAGTGATGACTTATATTCCCATGGTATATACTCTACTCGTCAACGGACTCTGTCTCGGGATCTTATCCGAGTTCGTTCAAGATTGGATGACTGCAAGTTTTGCCTACTCTCTCATTTTTCAGTGCCTTTTCGGACCCTCTCCACTTCTGGCATTTCAGCATTCGACCACATGAGTCTAATATCTCTTCCGTCTTCTTTCTTGTCTGAACTCTCCCTCCCCCTCTTTGCGCTTGCGCTCAACTATAGGCTTCGACTCGATCGTTTGACTATCAAGACGTTCTGGCTAATCTCTCTGGTCTTATGCTTGCCCTGCCGTTCTCTATCCGATACTGGTCCTGTCGGTCCTCGACGGCTATCCCTGGTCTTGGGCCGATGGAGGACGAAGAAAGTGAGATCTTGTTGCATACAGTTTCATAAGATGAATGGGATGTACAAAACAATACATATACGCTTCTTCCTTAAGCCAAGTTTTTATTTGATTATTATTATTTCTTTCTTCCATTTGTCCCGTTTTAAAGAAGACAATAACAAGCTCTGAATAGGGCGATTCAGAACATTCAATCCTCCTCGTCCGGATCACCTCCTAATTCGAGATTGGCCCTGCGAGTAGACAAGAAGAAGAAGAAGAAGAAGAAGAAACATCGTGAATCGTGTCAGGCGAGTAAAACCGAAGAGGATATATGTACTCAAGAGCAGAGGTAACTGGTGATCCTTACTTCACATAGTCTACCTTTGCCGCCCCCCGTCTACTCGATCTTCTCCCCGCCCCGACCGATTCCTCCTCTTTTTCAGGGATGATGGCCGTCTGATCGAGGAAAGCGAGCTCGTCTTCGTCAATCTCTTCGTCCGAGTCGATAGAGTCCGAATCTTCATCGTCGTCCTTCTTCTTTTCCTTCGTCTTTTTGTCCTTCTTCCCCTTTGTCTCCTTCACCTCTACCTCCTCATCCTCGTTCTCTTCAGCTGCTCCTGCATCGTCTTCCTCTTCCTGTTTGGCAGTAGGGTCAGTTCCCTCAAACCGAGGAGAAGGCAAAGGCGAGACATTTTCGGAGCTGCCCGATCTGGAGAGACAAGTATCCGCAAATCAAGTTGCAAGATTTCATTGGAATCGAACGCGCGATCAGTATATGTTTTCTTCTTTTGATGATAATAGGACCGCATTGAGAAAAACGATAAGGAAAGTTCAGTGTAAGGGCACATACGGTTCTTGTTCTTGTTCGACCAAGGCAGCTTCAGCAGCCGCTGTCTCTGCCGTCTTTGTTTGGCCTGTTCCCGTCAACTTTGGTCTTTGTTTTTTCCATACCCACACACACGCACACAAGCCCGCAAAGGAAAGAAAAATTCGCACATTCAAGACGTTGCCAGGAGCGATTGTTTCAAGATTCAGTAACAAGATCCAAATGACGACTGATAAAGGGAGACACAGAAGCATATATTATATACCTTTTGGTCGTCTTTGAGTCTTCATCTTCCTCGTTCTCATCCGATGCATCTCGCTTGTTAGCTATGAGGATGAATATAAAGTTAGATGTTTATCAGATGTATATCCGTTAGTTCTCAGATACATCCCCAGAACAATATGAGGGAAAGAAAGAAAGATGGCGTGGTGGACGAGAGTGAGGAAAGCACGCGTTGAGAACACAGTCGCAACATACTAGTAAGGTCAATCGTAGAAATCTCGCCATCCTCCACGCCTGGCGCGACAGAATCCTCGGCCTGTGTATCGACTGGAGGGTTCGTCAGTGGAGTAAATGTTTCGGACATTGGAAATCAAGTCTTAATGTTGATTTGCTGGCCTGATGGTTAAGCACAGGGTGTGAGTGATAGGGGAAAACGGAGAGCGTAGATGGTTGAAGGTCACGCCTTGGACAAATAGACCGAAAGGAAAAAAACAAGCGTAATCAGATCGATTTCAGATCAACTTCAGAAACCCTGCCGAGCATCTTGTTTGATCTTCTGTATAAGAGAGAGGATCCCACAACTATCTACACACTCTCACTCTTGACCTGAGCGGAGCACAGGAGATCAGTCTGATCTATCGAGCCTTCATTTCTCTTCCCTTTCCGGTTCGATGTCGACAGATCAGTCAGAGTTTGGTGACTCTCGGACGACCCTCAAAGTATGAGCCTTAGTACTATATCTCCATCTCCCAACGAGAGGGTCAACTGAAACTTCGAGCGAATCATTTCTTCGAGCGCTCCTGTAATCTCGTGATAGTTGACTGACTCTTCCATTTGAAAACCGCTCTCTCATGAAACTCTAGCGAAGGATCCGACATCTCCAAACCCTCTCGATCCACAATCTGACGTCGACACCTCATCGGGATGAACTTTTATCACTCCCCTTGGTTAAACCGGCCGACTCGCTCACTACAGGCTACAACACCCCTCAGCGCGAAACTAATCGAGAAGAGACCGGGGAGGAGGAAGACGGAATGTCTGAACAAGTAGACGGAAGCATTAATATTGGACGTAGCAGCAGTGGTCCGACC
Source organism: Phaffia australis (assembly GCA_014825575.1). NCBI lineage: Eukaryota > Fungi > Basidiomycota > Tremellomycetes > Cystofilobasidiales > Mrakiaceae > Phaffia > Phaffia australis. The sequence goes on along the minus strand of MVAH01000035.1, from coordinate 27,363 downwards.
GGGATGAACGTTACCAGGAAGACGAGAAGAAGGATGACGCTGGACGATCTCGAGCTTTTGAATGTTCCAGGCAGACGAGGGAGGAGAGTCAGTGTTGGAAGCGTCAAAGTAAGTTTTTGCAAGAGGATCATGCTATCTCGTTCTTACAAAAAAAAGGAAGATATGGATCCTGACCGACAGGTCGTCCCATCCTCTTAGTCTCCAAGGGAACCATCGATAAGTACGACTCCCTCGTTCTCTGCCCAGCTGTCGAGCTCTCCGTCGGCCATGCTTCATCTGCCTTCTACAACTTCGCATAATCCCCGTCGACCGTCTCTTTCTCGAGCTCGGGCATCCTCTCGACTTTCGATTCACTCTGGTTCAGCTTCATATCTATCTCTGTCGTCTCACCCCTCACCAACGATGGATCCTCCTTCGTATCCTTTCCTGAGCAGCTCTTTAAATACCACATCCGGAGGAAGACCGAGGAGTAGTTCCAGAGTGAGTGTCGGTAGCTCTTGTTCCGACCGGACGGTCAAATCCGCCGGTCCTGGATATAATCTCTCTGATCATTCGAGGATCGATGAATCAAAGGAGGAGATCGAGCCGGACTCGCCTTTAGTCGATGAGCCGTTCAGCATACAATCCCTCGGCTCGAACGCTGAGTCGGGAGAGAACGATCCGTTAGTGCTAGCGTCGTCAAGACTGCTCGAAAGTTTCGTCGTGCTTAGTCTGGCCGAGGAGACGGTCCAAGACTGGGCTTGTCCATCAAGCAGTAGCACGAAGGGAAAGGAAAGAGCACCTCCTATGACGATCTCGACGTCTACATCGGTCGACAGCGCATTTCCTCGGCAGACGCAGCGTACATCCTCTTATGCAATATCCCATCAGAAATCTGTCCCCCCGTTCTCATCCACAGCTCTAACTCGACCTAGTGGCGCCGGCAACTTTTCAGGCAAACAGGAGCCAATTCCGTTTTTCATCTCTCGGATCCAGCAGGCCTCTACTCATCCACTTTATGGCGAGTTTGATTCGGAACACGACTTTTCGGACGAGATGGGATCCTTTGTCGGCAGGTTAGCTGTCTTCAAGGTTGAGGTCTTCGTGAGACGAGAAACAAGGAAAAGAGCGAAAGAAGAGGACTGGAGGATTTTAAAAAGTTGGAATGTGAATCTGGGAACACTAAAGAGCTGGAATGGAAAGGTCCGTCTGTCTTTTTGGTTGTCTAAAGTCTTTCTCTCTCTTTACACGGGAAAGGAAAGCAGAAGAGTAACCGTACATACAGGCTTCGAGATTCTTACATTGACTGACATGCTTGCATATGTGTCGTACTATGCCCCAAACATGTATCTTTTTTTATATCTATTTAGTCATTTCTTCCTCCGAACACTCTCATCATGACACTATCTTCCTATCCAAACACAATCTACTATCTCCCTCCTCTGTCGGACATGACCCCAGAGGCTCCAGCATTGACAAGAAACGTTTCGGACGGCGAGCTCAACCTGCTTCCTCTAGGGGACGCTCAGAGAAAAAGAGGGAAAGTCCTTCATCGTGCCGGCTGGGATGGTGGGACAGAAAAGAGTGTGCTTGAGAAGAGTCTGAGGGAGACAAAGATGAAGCGAGGGATAGGGATAGGCGAACTTCTCAAGTGAATCTTATTTTTTTCTGACTCTAAACTCATCTTCCTTGTAGATTACTAGAAGCTCACGTCTGAAACCCCGATGGGTTTCTTGTTTGGATCAGATTGGTTCATCTGCAGTCTGTTCTGGAAGACACACGACAATCGACTAGAACCGTTGAAGCCGGATTGAACAAACTCATAGAAGAAGACAACGAGATGGCCGCCATGGTTAGTCTGCTCTTTGTTTGATTACGAGCTAAGAACCGTCTGGCTTTGTCATGTTGCTGATCCGACTTTCGGTCTCAGGTTCGAGATCTCAGTGAGAGGAAAGATCGAATGAGACGTCTTCGAGAACTTTTGAGGCGGAAGGAACAGAGTCGGGACGAATGTGAGACAGTTGTTCGCGTTGAAGTTTGTGATGTCCTGTACGCTGACCTGTTATCGTGTTGTTGAATATGATACCGACAGTCAAACGACATATCGACGAATATCAGCTCAATATTCGAAGGCGAGAAGAATTGTTGCAAGCGGGAGAGACCTGTCTAGTGGAGGAGCGAGCGCACATAGCCGAAATCAAACTATATACCAACACTCTGACGTATGTTCTGTCTCATTGCCATTTCCAGGTCACTTCTCTGTCTCGATAAACTGCTGATGTGTCATCTGGAAATTCCTCTCGTTCCTTGTAAAAGTTCAAATCGGCATGCTCTTCGACCATATTTTCAATACCACCGGTCTCGATTGACAAGTACGCTAGAAGGTATCTTTCCAATCGGACCCAAGGTTCATAATCGAGCATTGGTGTTCACGATTCTGGACGTCGCTCTACCGACGCCGATTGATAAGGAGCCAGCACCACCGCTTCATCTGGCGGTTGAGGATCTACCAGAGGGTACTCAAGTGGATGAACAGTCGGTTGCTGCTGCTTTAGGCTATGTCACTATGTTGGTTCATCTGCTAGCAAAGTATTTGAGGAAAGGGTTGGTGTACCCATTAACGCCTGCACAGAGCCGGAGTCTCGTCAAGGATCCAGTGTCAGATATGCAAGGCCCTACGAGAATGTGAGTCTGAAGGACCGAGTAATGATATACATTAGCCATACTTTTAATACATAAACTGATTTAGAGCGTGTGGTTTCGTCTCAGGTTTCCGCTCTATTCGAAAGGAGTCGCAAAATACCGTTTTGAGTATGCTGTTCACTTGTTGAACAAGGATATTGAGCTGGTCAGTCTCGAGAGTTTGTTTCTTTGTTTTTGGGTTGACTTTAACTTGCAGAACAGACATAGCTGACAAGGAAACGCCTCTTAACCGGCTTGATCTAGCTGATGACCGACCGAAATCTCAAGACGGTTGATCTGAGACACACGCTAGCAAACTTGATGAATCTGTTGTTGACGATCTCTTCCAGTCATGTTGACCCGTTCGTTCTCAATCTTCTCTGTTTGACTGAGCATCTACACGTACGAATATATCTTGGCCTTGGCGAACTGATTGAGATATTTGCAACATAAACTTCTCTCTTCCCTTCCTTTTCCTTCTTCGTCATTTAGACCCGGATCAATAGCTTCTCTTCCTCCACTCACGACACTGTCCAGCCTCAAAACGGAGTCACACTCGCTCGGGCTTGGTTCATCTTTTACTTGCCACGGACACAATGGCTCGCACGCGTCGAACGGATCTGTAGATGGTGATCTAACTATGACGACGTCGATCGGAGGAAGTACCAATGGAGACAACAGTGTGGTCTTTTCGGAGGAAAAAGAGGAAGAGGAAAAAGAAAGTAGAACGAAGGTCAAAAGTGAAGTAAGACAGTACGGGAAAGGCGAGCGAGGAGAAAAAGATCATGTAGGAAGAGAACGATCCAAGGGAGAAGTCGAGGTTGATGGGCCTGGGAGTCAAAGTCCAAGAGCGGCCAACGGTGGCGGGCCGGTTCAGTCGGCTCGTCCAGAGAAAATGACGAACGGAGGACCGTCGAAAGTGGCCATCGACGGGCTTCCTGGCTTGAGCTAATCATACTGAGAAAAGCTGATAGATATATGTGAATGTTCAACAGTGTTCGTTGCGGAACATATATATATATATATACTTTAAAAGAAGATCTCCAATCAAGCCCAGATGAGAAAGGGAACACGCTTGGGTTTAGCCGGCCAAGCACAATCTGAAAAGAACCAAACAATCAAGATGTTCGGTCTTTGAGGATTAACAACGGATCAATGAGAGGGAAAGATTTGATAAATCCTCGGCAAACTAGCGTCCGGAGGAAGCTGCTGATACCGACGGATACAAAACTGTGCTTTCCTTCTTCATTTCCACTTCTTCGGGAGAGATTGAAACCATCTGCGTTTAGGTAATCAATCATGATAATCCAAATACAGGGCAGACGAAGCAACGGATATAGCCTGGGAACACAGCGGGGTACATGTGCGTATGACGTCTGGGTTGCTCAGTTTTTTCTATTTAGCCTGTAGCCGCATGTCCGATTGAACTCGTCATCAGACTGGTCTTTTTATCCGTGTAGGTTGATGGTCGATGGTCGATGGTCGATGGTCTTTCATTCATTCTTTTTTCTTTCTTTCTTTTTTCAATGTATCGTAAACCCGGAATAATTCTCCGTTCATGATCCTTTCTCATTTAAGGCTTGAAACCTATCGGTCCGCTTGGTCTCTTCGACTGATCGACGATACAGACGAATGATGAACAACCTCGTTCAGCAGACTTGCTCTCGAATGGTTACACGACAACCAAAAGGAAACAATGCAAAAGTTTATCCAGTTTCATTGGGAATGCGCAGTTATCATTCAGAAAAGAGCTAGACTTTCCTAAACCGACGTAACCGAACGATCGAAGGAAGGGTCCGTGCATGAAACCCGTGAAACCTGCCACCGCACCACCGCCCGTTCATGAACAGACCGGCTGCTTCCATCGCGTTTCCCCTTTTCGCCCGTTCCCTCTTTTTTTTTTTTTCCTCTTTCCTTCTCCCCGGTTTCTCGCTTCAGCTCCAGCCGGTATCTTTGTTGTTATTTATTCTTCCTATTCCCGGTCGTTCCAGTGTATCCGTCCATCTCAACCACGTATACATCCTCCATCCGATCATTACCTTTTTCGCTTGTCGTGAAGGAGAGATACCCTTGGAAATAGGACGACAAGGACGACACGACCAAGATCAACCATCAATCACTCATCTTTCCACCCAGGGCCTGGCTGTTGTACCCTTTGCTTTTTCTCTTTCTTTTCTCTTTTTTGTTTTTACTTTCAATTTTCTTTGTCTTTATCTTTGAATACCTCTGGGATTTCAGTTTCTTCCCATTGTTGTGTTTTCCTCTTCAACTTTTAGTCATCGTCGCCGTCGTCCCTCGCTTCCTTGAATCTCAGTCATGATGCCTGACCCTCGTCAGCAGGGCGAACGCCATCCGTCACAACCTCCAATTAACCAGCAGTGGAACAACCAGCTCGCATTCTCTGCAGCACCTCAACAGACAATGTCACCTTCGACCAACCCACAGCTTCAACAGCAGCAGCAGCAGCAGCAGCAACAACTTCATCTCCAACAGAGGCAGCATTACTTGCAACAGCAACAACAGGCCCAATATCAGTATCACCCATCCCCTCATCAGGCCTCTCCTCCTCCCAGTCAGCCTCACCCATTTCCGTCTGCTTATCAACCCTTACCTGCTGCTTCATCCTCTTCATCTTCAACTCCTCTCCGCCAGCTCCCACCTCATCATTCAGAAAACCCTAACCCCCAACGTCTGAATCCGCCTTCAAATGCTCCTACTACTCAACCGAGGCCGCAGCCGGTCTCGTCCCTGATGTCTATCCCTCCACCGACAAACCTTCCTCCACTTCCTCCGCCGAATCCAAAGCTGCCAATCTTGCTGCCTCCGGATCAGCTACCACCGTGGGCTAGGCCATACGCCAACCAACCGGCCGTTCTCCAAGTGCTGTTCAGAGATCGGCCACCCGTATTACACGTGATAGGCAAGCTGATGGTCGCATCCGGTAGGTCTCACGAAGGTATTCCTGGATTCCCTGGCTCATCTAGGCAGCATCCAAGTGCTATTGCTTCAGGTGTAGCCCCACAGCAAAGGCCATCTATCGGGTCTGCAGGTAGTCCTCCGCAGAACATATCAGTCGATCTACGTCCTGGTTCTTCGTCCGGGCGGCCGACTTCGACCGTGTCAGCTCAACTTGGAGCAATTCCTGCCGATCAGGGATTTCTACCGCCCGGAATGCCCGTCTCTGCCACCCAGACCTTGTCCTCTCGTCCTTCTTCATCCCAATCCTATCCGACCCCGCAGCGCGTCGCCTCTCTTTCTGCTGCTGCTGCTCAACCATCAGTCTCGAGCCCCTCTTCATCATCTCCTACATCTGTGAAGCCGATAGGATCCTCGCCTGGTCCTGTTCCTGGGCCCACTCGACCAAATAGTACGGTCGCCTCGGACTGGATGGCCGCTCTCCAGAACGCGACGCCTGGCTTGCCTGTCACTCGGGTTGAACCTCTTCCTCTAAATACAGAACTTCAAGACCCAACGTTCAATGGAATGCTTCCTGTGTTGAGCGAGACAGAGATTCGGCAAATCAAACGATGGCTCGAGAAAGACAAAGCGTACGCTTTGGCTTGCGAAACTGATAGGGAACGCAGCAAAACGCTACTTGACATTCTGAGGGCTAGACCAGGAGGTCTAGTTCCTCCAGGTTGGTGGGAAGGAGACGCGTCGTCAGATAAGCGCAAATCGATAGACATGTCCGGCAACAGAACTGAAGGTCTCTCCGTCGTTTGGCCAGAGCTTAAGCGTGCTAGGAAAGAAGAACGACTGAAGAGGAAGGAAATCAGATTGTCAGTTCTTTCGCCTCTGCTGCTCCTCTGCTATCACTCTCTCGCTGATATGTCCTCTGGAGTCGTCCTATCTCTCTTGGGAAACCCCTTATAGCACAAATACTCAGATGAAGACGGTCGCAAATGAAGAAGAGCACCTTGTGCCAATCCGTTTGGAGATTGATCACGAGCCCATCAAGTTTAGAGATACCTTTACCTGGAACGCTTCTGGTAAGCTCTTCTTTATCACTCATGCTCATTTTATCTTGGCATCGGACGTGTGTGTCGATCTGAACATCGACCTTGACCTTGACCCTGACTCTGACTTTGATCGAAAATATAGATCGCGTGGTTACTCCAGAAATGTTTGCTCAAACGCTCGTCGACGACTTCCATCTCCCGCAACTATTCTACTTAAAAATCGTCGATTCCATCAATGAGCAGCTGGCGGAATATCGATCGGTGTTCTCCTTGTCTACGAACGTGATCGGTAGCTCAGCCAATTCAACAGCAGAAGGAGCGAACACTCATAGCGGGACGCTCGATGGGGAAAGTAGCTTGTGGTGGGTCCGGTGGAAGGAAAGAACTGAGAGTAGTAGGCGCAAAGGAGAGCGGAAGCAAGCTGGAACTTCAGCAGGACATGAACAAGATTCAGCTGATCAGAAGGAAGGCAGGCCGCTCACCGCTGGAGAGCTCAGTCGAGGACTTGAAGGAAGACGAGTTGGTTCTGAAGATATGAGGATCCTTATTAAGGTGCGTTAAGATAGTTCCTATTTTTCTCATGACAGAAAACTTTGCGTATATCTGAAAGGTAACATTGAATTTTTTGCGCATACCAACTGACCCCTGTATCTTCAGCTCGATATTACCATCGGAAGTCTAAATTTGTTGGATGCATTCGAATGGGATGCCAACGGACCGGACAGTACTATCGAACAATTTGCGGAAGTGTATGCTAGTGATCTTGGACTTGCTGGAGAATTTAAGTAAGTATCTGTCTTTGAATTCGAGTTTCAAAAGTATATCTTTTTAAAATTTCCTTATGAGTACGCTCAGCCTTAACTTATACGTGTTTCATTCATCATTGTTCATCTCAGAACTGCTATCGCGCATGATATTCGAGAGCAAGCTCAAACGTACATCAAATCTCTTGTACTTGTCGGTCATCCATTCGATGGAACGCCTATTTTGGATGACGATCTTCGTGTCGCTTTCTTGCCTTCACTTGTCAATGTCGTCCGAAGCGAGGATATTGCTGACGCGTCTTTCACCCCGATCTACCGAGAACTTGACCCTGTCGAGATGGACACAATGGACAAGGAACGTGAGAAGGAGCTGAGACGGAAGAAAAGGCAAACCAGAGGAAGGAGAGGTGTAAATTTGCCGGATCGTGATCCGAAAGCGACCAAGCGGTCGGTACCCAGCTTAGGTTTACTAGACGAGAATGGAAATTTGATACCGACTACGTGGGCGCCAAAGATTGTACCAGTGGTTCCTCTGCCACCAGTGCTTCCATCGAAAAGGGCGGCCGCGAGGCTCGCTTCTGCCAGTATCGCCTCTCTCGCCAAAGAGGACAGAACAAGTCCCCAGCCAATGCCATCCTCTCCTCCCAGGATTCAAATGTCGCCTCCTCCGTCATCACCGCCGACATCCTCCCGGGAGACTCCCACGTTCTTAGCCTCCCATCACCGAAGAGATCACTCGTCCGCCACCGCCAACAACAACAACATCATCAACAGCAGCAACAACAACAATATCAATAATGCCTATAACAACAACAACAGCAATTACAAGAAGGATCATCGGAAGAAAGGACCGGGCTCGGGAATACATTCAAAGATATCGCTCAAACAAGCTGGTCGACCGAGTTCTGGTCGAAAGAGACAATTCTCATCTACATCTTCCAGCCAGTCCGGTCAAACGGGTAGATATCTCCAGCAACAATCTGTATCCTCACCACATGGTGAACTCTCTCCCGACGCAGCTTCTCCAGATTCCCTCTCAAGCTTGCCGACCAGCCCAGAATTCAACCATCTTCGATCTGCACAATCAGAATTGGATTCGCTTAAAAAAAGAGAGCCGGCCAGTCCGTCGCCCTCACCCGGACAACTCGATCAGCCAGACATAGCCATGGCTGGAGGACGATCAGAGCGTGATTTGGGACCGTTGTCCCAGCCTCAACCGGTACCTCCACCATCAACATCACCAATACCTCCACTGCTGCCTTCACGTGCGGAAGAAATACGGCCGACAGCGTCGGCAATTTTAAACGGCCATGTGAAACCCTTGTCTGCAACTCGCCCAGTATGTGCCATTCTACTGTTCTCGCTCTGTGTCCTTATAAACGTACATGTTTCTGTTGCTGATGCCATTCGTGCATGTCCATATAGGCACCACCACCACCTCCGAGCTGGATCGCGATTGCAGCCGACTCTCTGAGAAAGAGATATTCGGATGATAACTTCCAAATCATTCCCAAGCCGAGGAAGAATGTACCGCCTTCGACGCCAGTAACGGAGTGGAGAATCAAATGCGTTCGTTCATTTCCGTTCATTTATCCCTTCATGTTTCATATTCGAACCGCCAGACTCTAATCTTTCTGAACTTGTCTTCATTTGCAATCCAGTTTGATTGTCCTGGAAAGGTTTATGATCCTGGAGTCGGTCCAGAATTGGATAACTTTGTTGTTCACTTGAACAATAGAAGTCATCGAGCGAACGTGAGCGCTCGACTAAGCGCCTCGGCTAGTAACGGTCCCGTCTAGTTGTGTCTTGTAAACAGACTGGTGTGGGTAGGGAGGAGAAGCTATCCAGGATGATGTTTTTGTACACGGTGTTGCATGTATTCAAGGTTCTCGTCTCTCTCTCCTTGTCGATCGTAATGTTTGTATTGTAAGGATGAATCTTCAACTGAGAAGATAAGTCTTGGGATTGAGCTTCCCCAAATCGATGCCCATGTATCTGGGGAAAATTGGGTAAACATTCTGACACGCTGAGAGATTGTTCTTCTCAGAGACAAGACCAACCCCATCTCCCTTTTTTCTCCCTTCTTGCCATACCTTCTTCTTCCCCTTTCGTCCAGTTGTTTCCAACTCTTCATAAGTTCACTCATGGACGGCTCTCAGTTAGGTCCTTCATTGGATCCGGTGAAACATACAGATCGTTCATCAGATTCTCAGGCAGATATCGAGTTTTCGGTTCCTTCACATTCTCTGCACAAGCCTGAACCTTTTTCTCATGAGGTTCGTGTTTTGGGGGATTGTTCCTCTGGAACTTCTTTCGCCCTGGATCAGTTGCTTCACCAGATCACAAAACTTACTTGGTTCTATTGTCTTGGATGATTCGGGGTCATATTCCTATCTTATGCGTGCACTTTGTCCTTTTGTGGATCTGTTATAGGCCTCGGACGAGGTAATTCCTCAAGATCTTTTCGCACAAGACCCAATGGACTTTGAGGACGAACCTGATGGATGGGAAGAGGAACTTGGAAGAGAGATCTCAGTAGAGCCTGAGGAGCCTATAGAGTCTGAAACGAACGACCAGGTGACGGCAGCCGCTGAGATCCCTTTTGATGAGGAATCAGCCGGCATCCCGTTTGATCTTGAGGAAGAATCAAGCAACGGTTTGGTGTCGGTCGTGACCGACGTTGAAGCGACAACTGAGGCGATAGAACTCGACCACGAGCCCAGAGAGAATCTTTCTGAGACAGAGAAGGACGTTCAGTCAGATGTGCCCGACGTGATTCCCTTCGATGACGAAACCTCTGATACCGGATTCGATCTCGGAGACGAATCAAGGGATGAGGCATCAATGGAGCCTGCCGCTGGCTTAAGCGATGGCTCATCGTTCACGCGTGATCTAGTTGGCGCCTTACCAAATCTGGAAGATGTACGTTGAACATTCGAACACAATTGGATCTGGCTAACGGAGCTGCCCATATTGAGACTATGTGTTGACCTCATTCAATGTATATCATTAATACTTTCATAGGCTTCAACCGATAATGTTTGGGACGAAGCTCCGGCTGATCAACAATCGGCCGACTTCTTTGACCAAGAAGGGGCGGACTATCCGCTATTCGATTTGCATAGTCCTCCTTCGCCTCCGCATCTCTCTCCACCTCCTTCAGATCTGGTAATTCCTCCGGTCATGAAAAGAACGGTGACAGCCAACCCATATGCGTCTAGGTTGCCCTACAATTCTGGTCCACAAGCCGCTAGCTCGGCTCCATCGCTTCCCAGTCAAGTTTCGTTATCCCCTCCTCCTCAAGCACCGTTCTCGCCCAGTCTCTCTTCGTTTGTAGCTGCTCCGCCTCCCAGGCCGGCCAAATCTCCGAATCCATACATGACTCCCAATCCGTACTCATCGCCTAGCTTAGGAAACAACCCGTATGCAGCGTTCACATCTCCCTCTCAACCTAGCTCGGGATACTTCTCGCCCTCGTCACCACCTTCCTCTTCATCGGCATTGGCGGCTTCTGCTCCTCCTACGTCTGTCACGGCTCCCCTACCTGTGGCTTCTGCTCCTCCCCCTCCTCCGCCTCCTCCACCCCCACCTGCTCGCTCAACTTCGGCCGCTTACGCTCCTCCGCCTGCTTTCCGACCGGCTCCTCCTCCAGTTGCCTCTAGCTACTCTCCATATCGATATTCATCGCCGATTCAGACATCCGTGCCTAGGTCGAAATCGCCTGCTCAGGAGCAGGCCCCCCCAGTTACTTCTTCTTCTCCCTCTAATTCCCCATCTGGTCAGCATACGCAACCAAACCTGTTTGCCTCTCCTCCACCTTTACCTCCATCAGCACCCCCCTCTTCGTATACTCCTTCGCCTGCTTTTGTTCCTCCTTTCTCATCTGCATCCACTCCTTCGTTCGCGCCCCCTCCTCCAGCCCCCTCTACATCGACTTTTGTACCTCAGTCCCAGCCGCCAGCTTTGAATCAACCCTCAGTGTACGTGCCTCAGGTGCTTCACGATACTACTGAGGATCATCTCGGCCGAGGCCGAGAAACATTCAAGAAGGTTCCAGTCTTCAGCTTTGGGTTTGGCGGTAGGCTTGTGGTATGTTATCCATTCCTCGGAGTTGGAGGGGGATACGGCGAATTCGGGACCGGCCTGAACGGAGATGGAGATCAGGGAGATGGACGGACAGTTCAGATCAAAACGATGGCCGACATCAGCCCAGATTCTGGTGAGTAAATGTCTATATAATTTTCTCTCGTACCCTCCTGTCAAAACTAAACAAAATAGAACTGACTACAGGTGTTTACTTGCTCGTGTGATCTCTTCGTCGACGACGACTTTACTCTAGACATTTCCCCTCCGATTTTCCCTGGTCCGCTGTTCTTAGATCCCGCCACAACAAAGAACGTAACGGGTGAAAAAGCAAAGAAGGCATCAGTTCTGGCTTATCTAGATACTCAGGCTTCCGAAATTGAACAAGGGCTGGCTTGGATGAAAGGCAAGGGTGACGAGATCAAGTTCAGAGAACAAGAAGGAAAGGCGATTCTACTTCGGTTGTTAGCCGTGATGATTGAAAATGAGGGTAGATTGATGGGAAGGTTTGTCACATTCTCCTCCATTCTTGCGTCTGTCGGTGTTTTCCGAGTTTGATTATACTGAGCTCATACTTGCCACGACTTATAGTAATGCGGCCAAGGATTCCGTTCGCGCAATTCTAGTACCGGATCTTACATCTTCTGCAGCTGGACCCAATCTCACTCGAGCCAACACCCCATCCCTTGGAAGCTTCCGATCTAGTTCCCCCGTTGTGGCTCTGACCTCAACATCTTCTTACGCTCCTCGCACCTCCATGGACTCCGACTCTGGCGGATTCACTCAGTCTCTATCTTCTAAAATTTCAGCCCTCGATCAGCTTTCGATCTTGCTCGTTCAGGGCGAGAGAAAATCCGCTGTCGAGCTTGCCATCAAAGAGAAACTCTGGAGCCACGCATTGGTTATTTCAAGTAGTGTAGACAAGCAGGCGTTTGCTGAGGTTGTCAAGTCATTTGCTCGATCAGAGCTAGGCGGACACGGAGGAACTACTGGAAAGAGTAGGGATGCTTTGAGGCTGACGTACGAAATGTTTGGGGGAGTCAATCATGGTTTGTCCTCTTGTCTCTGGTCTTTCATCATTGGCTTGAATCTATTTCCGAATTCTTACAGCATGACTGTCCATTCAATTGTAGGACCACCATCGGCTACGACAGCAGCTGGAGTAACTGATCAATTATCGAATACTGATTGGAGAGAAGCGGCCGCAATGATTTCTGCCAATCGAAGCTTAGGAGATACTGAGGCCTTGATCTCTTTGGGAAGCTCCTTGGTGGCCAAAGGTTGGGTTAATGCTGGCCATGTCTGCTATCTTCTATCAAACACACCTCCGCCTCTTAACCCATTGGGAGGACCTTTGGCTCCTCATGTACATCTGTACACCATGTCAAATCACACAGGTAGACATGCCCAACTCGAGCCGATCATCATCACCGAGCTTATCGAATACGCCCTTTCTCTCATCCCGGTCTTGAAAGGACAAGAGCCTTTCAAAGGAATTGACTATCTTCAACCGTACAAGTTGCTACACGCCTTGACTTTAGTCGAATCTGGAGACGTTTCAAGAGCACAGAAGTATTGTGATGCGATTGCTGCATCCCTCAAGCTTTATAAAGCTCCATCTGCCTCACATACTCTTCCGTTCTTGAGTCAGCTTCAAGAGCTGTCCCAAAGATTGTCAGGAACGTCCACCAATGACTCTACGGGCTCATGGATCTCCCGAACAGTTGCTAAGCCTTCACTAGATGGATTTGGTTCGTGGTTTGAAGGTCGTTTGACAAAGTTTGTCGCTGGTGAAGACGGCACAGCATCTCCCGCCAACTCAGAACTTGCCATCAGTTCTTCTGCTGCCAAACCAGTCGGCTCTGGCGGTCCGGCTTCTCAAAGTAACGGATCTCTGGCCCCGATTGGTCCGTTTTCACACTACAACTCGATCTCCCCTGGTCCTTCATTTACGGCGCTCTCTCGTCCTCCGTCTACAGACAACTTCTACTACCAGCCCAGTTTGCCTTACGCGCCTTCAATGGCATCGACATACCAGCCGGCAGGAGAATCGTACACACCCTATGAGGCAGAGAGCGTATCTACAGAGGAATCTAAGGAGAGTCCGATGACCTATCGAGATAGTAGAGAAGTGGAAGACGAAGATGATGCCCATCAAGGTGATGATGATCTTGGGCTTGGTAACTCATCAAGAAAAAAGAAGGTAAACAAGGCCGCCTTAGATTCAGAAGAGAACAAAGATGACGAGAAGGACGAGAAGATTGTTGAAGAAAAGAAGACAGACGGTTCGTTACAACTCCATGCATTATGGTTTCACGTGGTCGATAGCCTTTTCTGACAATATTGAATCTGGCAGAGGTCAAACCGGCTGCCGGAGGTTCTTGGCTTGGACGGCTGTGGGGCGGAAAGAAGACAGACTCTCCTCAGAGCCCTGCTAAATCGGCTCCCATCAAGGCCAAACTTGGAGAAGAGAGTGCTTTCTATTATGACAAGGATCTCAAGAAATGGATCAACAAGAAAGTTTGTACAAGACGCATTTCTTTGTTCATGTTCACCTGTCCTCGTTATTCATACACAATGTTTTTTAATGATCAAGGCCGGCCCAGAAGCAGAAGCTCCTAAGGCTCCTCCACCGCCTCCCCGAGCACAAACAATGTCGCCCGCATCCTCTTCTCAGCGTCCCCCTCCACCATCTGCTCTCCGACAATCATTTTCTCCTCCGCCTACAAGCTCAGGCACGTCCACTCTACCCAACGGACCTCCTCCTCGAAATGCATCCATAACGCCTGCAGCTCAATCCAGCCCGCTGGCCGGGGCACCTGCAGGACCACCCTCAGGGCCACCTTCCAGAGCAGGTAGTGTACCACCACCTAAGTCAGGAGTTGTGGATCCTACGGGTGATTTACTTAGCCGGATGGGAACACCCACGGCTGGAGGTACGGCCGCTAAGAAAAAGAATTTACGATCTCGATATGTAAGTGACTGTCATTGCTACATTTTGCCTTACTTCGAGTTTGTATTGTTCTCTGATGCAACTGAAATTTACTTCTGCTGATGCTCAATTATAACAGGTCGAGGTCACTTAAGTTCAACACAACTGATCTTATATGGTCCGATGTAACAGGTCTCTTCCTGTCTCCCTATTATTTTTTCGTTTCACAATCTCTAATCGACACACGTCAACTTATCTTTGTATTCTTTCATACATCCTACAATCTGTTTTTCTTGTGCGATGTTTATCTATGACCCTTTGATTCTTTGAAACACATCAGTTTATATCACTGTAGCTGACAAGAGGTTAAGGAAGGGGAGTGTGTGCAGTTGCAGACTTGAAACGTGGATTTCTCTCACATGTCACTAAAGAAGTTGCCTCGTTCAGCCCTCTCCTCTTCTTCTCTATTGGCGACCAACTCTTTCTTCTTCTTCTTTCTTCGCTCAGGCTCAGGACTTAGCCGTCTAACGATCTTTTCTTCCTCCATCACCTCTTTCGCCACCTCTTCCTTGTCCTCCTCTCCGCTGCTCTGGCCCTCATCAGCACTCATGATGACATCCTCTTCGTCCTCACTCTCGTCCTCTTTTTCGTCCTCATCATCAGATTCATCGAAAATGTCTCTGATGTCAGTCAGTTTGCAAACTTCATCGTGAGAGGCCGAACCGAGAATGGTGTTGTCGTGTGAGAGCGCGAGTCGCTCGATCGGGTAATCCTCGTGATGAGCTATCACTCCCACTGTCAAGAGGATGAACAAAACGTAACAGTCAATCGTTTGAAATTTGAGGAAAGAGAAGAAAAGAAAGAGTGATTTACTGAATTTGGTAGGCAAGATCGAAACTATACGGATCATTCCACTGGGTAGAACGGTAACCGAGGAAAATAAAGAGAAAAGATGTATCAGACCGGTTTGGGGATTTCTCTCGTTTCGGAAGGTCTCGTAATTCGATAGTCAAAACAGCAGGCGCCAAGTGCTTTTCTCTTCTTCTCAGCTTTATCTCCCTATGAGAACAGTAGAAACATACTCTGATGAACCGGTGGCAACAATGTCTTCAGATAGCGGTACCATTGTTTCTATTGAGTCAGGATGTCTATCGAGCAGGAAGACGAGAAAGCATCAGGAAACCAAGGAAGATGCAAGAAGAGAAGGAGGGAAGCAGAAATCGCATACCCCGGAATCCTATCAACACAATCTCTATAGCCTTTAGTCTTGTCCCAAACGGAGAGGATACCCATCGATGAACCAGTCAGGACTTTCGCACCGCTGTATAAGGTGTAACGAAGTTCCATTGATGCATCAAAACACACTTCTCCGATATCGAGAAACCAAATTAGAACAGAGTAACGGACTTTTTGATCGAGACACAACTCAAGAGCTCGTCATCTTGACTCTCTGAAACAGAGAGCGGTATAGCCTTGGACGTTCGGATATCAACTACTGAGAGTGTTGCATCCGAGCTGACAGGACAAGAGATGGAACGAGAAGAGCAGGTAAGTGAGTATAATGGGAACGTTGGTAGGGATAAAGGAGGAGGCCTACGAAGTAGTGAGCAAATGTTTCTTATCATCGAAATATAAAAAGTCGGTGATAACATCCCAGTGATGAGTAAACGACTTTTGCGCTGTCGGTCCAGCCGGTTTGATTCTTGGATCCCAGAGCTATAATGAGAGGGCTCTCAGGCATGGTCTACTTGGAAGATGATTTGAAGGTAAGAACTCACCTTGACGACACCATCATCGTCTCCGGTGACTAGACATGATGGGAGGAGATACGAAACTCGATTTATGGGCGCTCTGTAGGACATTAGCAATTGTTTGAAAGATAAGATCAACCAAATGAACGATGTATCATATTGAAGAAGCACATTTACTCATGGGCCCCAGCGACGGTAGAGACGACTTGGCCTGTGACTGTATCAATTACACTAGAACCAAAACATATTAAGATAATATACATCGATCAGAGTTCTCTTTTTGTGTAAGGTATTCACGACGAAGAAGGAAAAGACGGACTTGAGTGCTTTCTCTTTGCCTACAGAATATAGTAAACTTCCCTCGAAATCCAGAGCCAAGCTACGACAGCTCTTCCGAGTTGGCCTAACGGAAAACGCTTTCTCGTACGTAATCTGGTCTGGTTCGCCTAAAGTATAGTTGAAAGCCTGGTTGTTGTTTGGTTGTTTGTATGCAAGAATTCAGTCCGTGGCTCGCGTGAGTTCATCATTCTTTCGTCCAGACGAGAATAGGATATTTCTGTGGCTCTTAAGCCCAACGGACGAGTCCGATCGTTCATAACAGTTGAAGCAAGCGTGATGGTTCCTAACCTTGATCTCACCAGTGAGCAGAGCGGTGTAAAGAGTGTTCTGTTTAGGATGGAACACCAGGTCAAACACCTGGTTCTTGAGATGAATGTCGGTTGAAGCCATGGCTTGAGGTCTTACTCGAAAGATATGGAGAAGGGTATCAAATGAAGGGTTGATTTCCCAAATTCAGTAATGATTTGAAGGTAGATCATATTTTCCCTGGGTTGCCATGGTGACCACCGGTCAAGGCCGCCGCCATCGTCGTTGTATACGCAGGTGCACTCTACCGTGTAGTCTACTTAATCTTGTCATTATGTTTAGATGCCGCTCTAATGCTTCACTTGCACTACAATTTCACACTGGAAAAGATCTGCTCGATTCATTGAGTCGAGTGCCATCAAGGCGTAATATTCACTGCGATTGACAGGAGAGAAGATGCCTTCTTTTCATTTCATATATGATCTCCCTAATTACTCTCAAATTAACATATTTAATACTCTGTGAAACAACGCAAACAACAAAGGGTCAGAAGATTTTCAAAGTAGGACGACAAGTATGTAAAACAAAACAAGAACTGACTGTATCGAGTAGAGTAATCTTGATAGAGAACAAAGGAAAGTCAAAGAAGATGAGTAAGGCCAATTGTACATAATCAAATTTGGAATGAAAAGACACATACCTTTGGGAGCAACGACCAAACCACGACCCTTGGAAGCACCTCTGAAGACGGTCTCAATGATGTCAATCATCTCTTGCTTGTCCGTCATGGCCCAGTTGCTTTCAAGACGAGAGGAAAGGACCAAACATTGTATGAAGAGTAGAAACGACCAAAATCAGCCTGACACTCGCGTATTTGAAGTCGTGAGAGATATGTACATTTTGTTGTTATTACCTGTACTCAAATCGATCATGATGTGCTTGTTTCTGATGTTGAGAAGTAAGATGAGTAAGAGTAGAAAGGGGTGTTATTGTAGGCAGAAGGGGGTACACACCGGTAGAAGAACATGGTTGTACACGGATCGTATACTGTAGACCATGAAGAAGAGAATTACTCGGTGATACTGTAGCATGCAAAGCAGTATGTTTGGCCTGACAAGCAACTCACATTCGTACATCTTGAAGCGCGTAAGACCATATGGCAAATTCAAACCAAAAGAACACCATGAGTCGTGAGACGAGAGGAAGAGAAAGAAGAAAATGAACAGGAGACGACCACATACCTTGTTGAAGTCTGGTACTTTGGTGATATCTACCAAGTAGATAACCGCAAACTGTTGCACCTTATCCTGAACAGAATACAAAGTTTCGTCCCTGTACGATCATAGACGGAGAAAAGGAACGATGGAGGAGTTTAGATAACAGGTATACATGTGAGCTAGATCAGAGTGAATAAAACACGCACATTTTCATACAGGTCGGATCCCAATCGTTACCTGTATTTGATTATGTCGGTAAAACAAAGAATCGCGTCAATTGATCACTGTTTGGTATTAAACGTCAAGAAGGTTCTTTGGAAGAAACACAAGCGAGGACATACCGAATCGAAGGATCACCACTCTGTCTTCCTCAGAGAGAATAGCCTCTGTGTAAAAACAAACGAACAGGACTGAGTCATTTCTGCAGAAGCATCGTGTGTCAACTGAACTGTCCACTTACGGTCCACATGCCTGAAAAGGTATGGCCGAAAGAGGGGATACTGGTAAGTCTAGGGAGTCAATTTAAGATAGTAGGAGACAGACGAAGGAATGAAGAAGTCAACAGATAGGACTGCAGAAAAAAACAAAATACCAACCAGGCTGTCGGTAGATGGGTCATAAAGTAGGACATCTTGATGCAAGATGTTTGTCTATGTTGCTATGAGAATGAGTACAAGTATGTATGAGGGTGGCAAATAGAAGGAGAAACGGACGGCATCATCAACCGACCGAAGATTGACTGATGGGTGTTGAATCCATTTGGGCAAAATTGGGCATTACATGGGGTTTGTTGGTCAGTCTAATGGGTCAAATTGGGGTATCCTATGGCGCCGGTCCCGAGATTGTTTTCTCCATCCCTTCTCTTTCTTTTTTATCCCTTTCTACTCTACATCCATTTCCTTCGGCCAACACTTACTTACTCACTCATACTTTTACTCAACGCCGATCTCTAGAAGGGTCTCGTTCAAGTAGAAGAGGAAGTAGAAACATTTTTTCTTCTTCTCTCCTTTTCCGTCACTCTCAAGAACGAGTTCATTTCCTCCATCACAACTCTCGCCATGGCTCCGCGTACATTGAAACCTAAAACGGCTGCTAGTCGAGCAAAGCCAGTCGTCTTTCTCCTAGGTGCTGCCGCCCTCATATTTGTGTTTGGCGGCTTTCTCAAACATGGTGGACATCTCGAGGCATTTCCCTCCCATGAGACTCTGCGGCAATACTACGCGACATACGCCGATAAGCCGATCGAACACCCCATTCCGTCCTTGATGGAGAAGGCAGAACTCAAATACAACAAGATGATTGCCTCTCAGTCAAAAAGCTTGTCTGAGGCCGTCAAGACCTACAAATCCAGGTACCATCAAGACCCACCGCTTGGATTTGATGAATGGTACCAGTTTGCCACTGATAACGGCGCGACGATCATTGACGAGTACGACCAGATGATGGCAGATCTCCGACCATACTGGCTCCTCACCGGTGAGGAGATTAGGCGGAGATCTAGACAAGTTGGTGCTCTTCCCTCAGTGGATATCGTCCGTATTCAAGACGGACAGGCAAAGGCAATTGAGGCTGATACCGGACTTGAAAACTCCGAGGCCGGAGCTCGAGCTAATGGTTTCATGCTGATGTTAGAGAAATTCCAGGGTGCGTCTTTTTGCCTTCGTTCTTGTTTGTTGATACCGTCATCGTGATCACCTTGGTTCTTAAACTAACGCGCTTCGTTTCCCCTGCTTTCATCTCTTCTGCGTCAAAGAGAAACTCCCTGACATGGATTTGTACGTTTATTTGCTATTGACAGAAAGAGAGATATCTCACAGAAAAAAATCAAGTCAGCTTATATAAACTCCTTTGAATGGTGAAACAGCCCGATCAACGAAAAGGCTGAGGGCCGAATCCTTGTCCCTTGGGAGCAGAACCGACACGCCAACCTCACTGTCGATTCGTCTAGTCAGTCTTCTTCAGTTGGTCGTGTACCTTGCGTGCCTTACTGACGTCTGCCTTGTCACTATTCAATCACATGCTCACACGCTTAGAGGGCATCCAGTCCGTTCTCGGAGGTGATTTTATTGCAGATTGGCACGGCGATGGCGGTTCTGTCTGGGAGGCCTTCCGAAAAACTTGCGATCCATCTTCCCAGGCTAGAAGACTTTTTGGTTCCATTCGAACTCCACTCAAGGAAGGACAACAGAAGTCGTTTAATCACCTCGTTGCCGCTGGGGTTGCCCGACAAGAGACCGGAGAGGACTTCGCGTTTTCTGAGGATGTAGACGACAAGTTCAACTTCTGTGATTACCCCTGGGCTCACTATGATCAGGGTCACTTCTTCTCCGATTGGCGGACTATCGACTCGCTCTACCCTATGTTCTCACCTGCCAAAGGTCTTGGCTTCAGCGACATCATCATCCCGACCCATTACTACTACTCATCCACTAAGAGGTACACTTATGGCTGGGACCCTGTCAATATGCGCATCAAAGAGGTTGACGACGCGGAGATTTCTTGGGAGAAAAAGACGGACAAGATCTTCTGGAGGGGGGCTACCACTGGAGGAGGAGCCTCTCCTCCCGGCTACCTCTCAAGATATCAGAGACACCGGTGAGTCTACGACCGCCGCTTCCTCTCCTTCCTTCTTCCTTCAGTGTTTATCTGCGGGAATCACAGAAGCTCACATGCCCCTCCCCTTCTCTTTGTAGCCTTGTTCGAATGACTAGTGATAGTTCCAATGTGAATCGAACTGTTGTTGTACCCGTCTCACATTCGACTAAGAAGTATGCCGAGGTGATCGTACCAGTAGAAGAGCTGAACGAGGACGTGATGGATATTGCTTTCGTCAAGGCCGTCGGTTGCACCTCTTATCCTGGCGGGTGTGACGGGCTTCGAAAGGATCATCGGTTCGCTGACGGTGTCTCGCTTGGCGAAAACTGGAAGCACAAGTATTTGATCGATGTCGACGGCATGGGATACTCTGCTAGGTTGTTTGCGTTGTTGATGAGCGAGAGCGCGGTGATGAAGACCACTGTGTACCGAGAGTTCTTTTCGGACTGGATCCAGCCCTGGTTGCACTACATTCCTGTTTCGTCCAGCTACCAAGAGATCTACAACATCCATGCCTACTTCTCCGGACCATCGGCCTCGATGAGCAAGAAGCTTGCGAATGGAACTAGCTCAATCAGTGCCATTTCTCACAACGATTCAGAGTTGAGAAAGATTGCCATGGAAGGTCGAAAGTGGAAGATGACGAATGGTCGAAAGGTCGACATGGAAATATACGTCTACCGACTCGCCCTCGAATGGGCTCGTTTGGTTGCCGACCAAAGGTCTTCAAGAACATACCAAGGCTAGAATAGTCACCTTAGATACCATCATCTCCATTCTCTTCCTCCATCTCTTGGGTCATCTTTTCTTTTTCTTGTGCTTCTAGCCTATTCCTTTACATTTGGCTATGCCCATGCTACTCGTTCTCGATCGGTCGATTAGAAGTGTTTGCCGATGTCTTGTCCTCCTTTCAGTAGCATATTGTAGAAAACCACAAATTCGAGACCACTCGGTCTTTTCGGCTCGTCTTTTTCTTTCTCTTTCTTTCCTCGCCATCTTGGTCTTACGCCTCATTCGCTATGTCCCTTCCTGTCTGGCTTCCATGTTCATTGACGATATGTTCCTTTCCTACTTAGAATGTTATGTCTTTCCTATCATTGGCACCTTTCAATCTGATTCAATGCCAAAACTGAACCTAATAACATCATAGATTAATTCTAACCCTCATTGCAAGAAAATGTTGAAATCTAAAATCAAGCCAACAGCCACGGCCTGGCCAGCCAGAACTCATCCTTGATGAGATCTACATGAAGCACGACTATAGGGCCTCTTGTCCCGTCTGGCTCGATCACTCGTTGTGATTTCTTCAGTTTCTTGGCGCTCTGTACTTTTGGCTTTGTCAGGTCGTGCGAGAGATTCCTATTTGTGGTAGAATCAAGGGCGGTAGCAGGTTCTGATCCAGACGGCGCGGGCGTCGGGAGTGGCTGAAGAGAGAGATGTTCTACAGAAGGTAGAGTATAGGAAGCGTCGGATGACGCAGGAGAAATCGACAGTTTTGGCTCCTGTATATGACACAGATCCAAAAGGAGGGTTTCAGCGAACGACCGGCTGTCCATATGATCGGGGAGGAACGAGACGAGGGAATTGAATAGAACTTGGACGAACCTCTCTGATCAAGATACTTCCTTTCCGATACCGCTCGTCAAGTTTCGAATAGTTGATTCCGAATCGAGAGAAGAGAATTTCATTCTTGTCCTTCGAGAATGAGCCCTGTAGAGCCTTGTGTGCTTGTGTTGGTGTGAGAGGAGGATTTGAGAGTTGAATAAGCGCCCAGAATGTCGTATTGTAGAGATTATTAATGTGGGCTGAACGGACAGGATCAAATGAGATAAATAAGATGGACGATTGATATGATGGGCATAGGCAGAAGAGGGAGAGAAGAGACTTACTATCGACTTGTCGCCAGCTAAAGTAGTCCCTGACTTCCTTGGGTGAAGGGTAACAGACGATCCTACCATCGAACGTCGGTGGGTACAGTAACTTGTTAGGGTCCGCCTGGCCAGAGGCGAGCAGTACAGGATCGGTCGGTGGAAAGTATTCAGGCCAATAAAAGACATAGGCTGAAGTGAACAGGCTGACGAGCAAAGAAACAATCTTAGACTCTCTTCTAGAGTACATCGTGGCGGCTCGACGGATTAAGAAACTAGTTATCATACGCGTTTCGCCAGTATCGATTTCCAAGATGAAGCAAGAGTTAAGCAACTTTTCTGAACGGAAGTTGGCTCTAAATGAGAACAGAGTCGAACCTATATTCATCACTCTCTCCAAACCCAAGAACAACGTCTGGATACTCATCCATAATGGCTTTCGCCGCTCTATCCATCAACTCAAGTGCTCGAAGATCATTGGGCTTCTTGAAACGGTGCTGGTCAGAAAACCTAATTGGGCGCGTGAGCAAGACCAAAACGAGCCGAGTAAAGAGAAAATACGACCAACTTGTGAAATGCATGGCCGTCTATACGAAGCAGAAGAAACGTGTTGGGAAGCAGGTTGTCTGGTTGTTCGTAGGAACGAACGTATTCATACCTAGAGTTGGACATTCTCTGTAAATATGGACACGTTCATGTGCGACGATTTGAAGGTGAGGGTGAAAATGATGTCGTAGAAACTCGGTTAGGGTTATGGAATCATATTGTAAGTTCAACTAGAAGTTTACTTTATTTTTTCTTGTCCCTCATTAGAAGAATTTTGTAGTATTTTCTGTTGAATGAATTCTCCATCTTGGCCGATTGTTCTTCTTTATTCTCATTCTGTTGTTGCATTCTACCTTCATCCCTCGTTTCACTCTGTTTCTTGCTCGGTTGCTGTATTCGTCCACTGTCTCTCTCACAAGCAAAAATGCCCGGACGAACAAGCTTTAGTTTTCGTTCGTATCTCAATTATATTCATGTCGGGTGGTTTTAGATCCACGATGACTCTAGCAACAACTATCGTATTGACTTCTAACATCTGCTCTTCTTTATCCCTCGGGATTTCTTTGTAGAGCCGTTCCTTACCCATTACGTTCTTCTCATCACCTGGATCCTCGCCGTCATAGGCTGGTTCGTCGCCTTTGTTGGTATGGCCGCCGGTGAGGCCCATAAGCCTAGCTCGGTGACCGGCTCTCTGTTTGAGACGTCCTGGTTCGGAATCTTCTGCCAGCTGGGCGTCATGGCGGGCCTGTTCATCGGCATTGCCACAGACTCCCTGCCGTTGTATCAACTGCAGTTGTGTACCTTTGGCGCTGTCGCTTTGGTGTTCGCCGTATTCGGGGTTGGTCTCTCTGCCTCTTATAAACACCCTTTCGTGCTGTCCTTTTCTCCTCACTGACTTACTGGTCTTTGTCGGACATATCTCTCGGATTGACGACTTGCCATCCTATCCTTATTTTGGTTTACATCTTCTGAATTCGCGTCAATCCTGGATAGGCAAACAATATCTTTGGCTCCTTACATACCCAACAGGCAGCTGGTGCAGGCTGGCTTATCCTTGCCATCGTCGATGTCAGTATCTTTAATCGCACATGATTCCCAGGTCATCGTTGTCAAATCAACCGCTCACCATTGTTCTTTGGTTATAACACTAATAATATAATATAAACTAAACTAAAATAATGAACAGATCTTCTGGCTCTTGTATCTGACATCAGAGAAGCCTACAGTTCTTAACCATATTCTCAACTCAAATGCCGTCGTTCATGGACCCCAGCTCGTTCATCCGTCCGGTTCAAAGTCTCTCATGGTACCTCGATCCTCTGGGTCTAATTCCGGCAACCAAGGAATGCTTCCCAACACATACGCTAATAACCAGTCAAGCTCGACCGCGCACATTAACCCGAATCGGAATGGTAATCTAGGGAGTAGCACGAATACTGGCGGCTATCCGAGTAGAGAATCTCATGTTGGTGATCAAAGTCAGGATGTCTTGGTTGGCAGCTCGAGTACGCCCCTTATGCAAGAGTCGACTGATCTGGAGAGAGGTGATGCGTTCATGCCTCCCAAGCGAGCCAAAGCGCTGTATGCCTGTGAGTTAAGACCGGGAGAGATGTTTTCTATATCTTTCTTCACCGCGCTAATGTGCGGTCGGTTGGCCTTCCTCATCTAGACCAAGCCTCGCCTGATGATCCCCAGGAGATGTCCTTCATCAAAGGCGAAATTCTCGAGATTTCTGATAAAACTGGTTCGTCAAGTATTTGTTTTCCGTTTACATCTCATTCCATACCTGACACCACTCTTTTCTCTTCAACCTCTTTACGTCTTACACACGCCATTCAGGTAAATGGTGGCAAGCTCGCAAGCATGACGGTACTGTAAGTCTCTTTTGCTCATGAAACATAACCGTTCATTTGGCGTTAATGAAGTGGTACCGCTACTTACTTTACCCCTGTTTACATCGTTTACTTCCCTTCTGTATCAGACCGGAATCTGCCCCTCAAACTATCTTCAGCTCCTTCCTTAACTCAAAACTAAGCGATCACAACGAAGAGAGGAGGAGTATGCCAGTTTGTCTCAAAAACTTACAGTCACGTTCTTTCTCCTTGACCGATATGAGAATATCCAATCCGAACCAATTGGCTATTTTTTGTTGGAACTACAACCTACTGTGACTTTTCTGTCTCTTTGATCATCTCTGTTTTCTCTTTATACCCCATCCTTTTCTCTTTTCTCAGAACTGAAACGCACAACCGAGGCGTGTGTCATTCCACCTGTCTCCTGAAGCTGTTCAATTATAATACCAATCTTACACATCTAACTCATCATATGCATACTCCCAAACTTTTCATTCTGCTCAAATACGCATCTTGATAGTTTCTCTCAATCCTGTGTACAATCATTCTTCATCACTCATCAGTTCGGCCAACTCTCGAGCTTCTTCCTCAGTCATTCCACCAGGAAGAGTACCCTTCTTCTCTTCAACTGATGGCGCTGCTGGCGGCGGGTTAAGAAGATCTGATCTCGATCATGGCCAGGCAACAGGAACAAAGGGAGAAGGAAAAAGCACATCATGAGTCCAAGATCTCAAGTGACACAGGATGAAATCGAGAACGACGATAGCAAGATAGCAAATCGAACATACCGGCCAATCTCCATCTCCTAACCGTCCCGTCCAGGGCCCAACTAACAACCCACTCCTCTCCATTCTTTACCCATCTAGCAAGTCCAGTTACATCAGCACAGTGGCCTTCGATCTCATGAACTAGACGAGCCTGCTCGGACGTTTCACCCGCGGACAGATCCCATACTCGAATAAACTCGTCGGATGAGCCGGTCAATAGGATAGGTGGTGTTAAGTGAAAGAGTGGTAGAAGCGCGTGAGGCGCAGGCTGGGGATGCATCGGTGGCTGTGGAAAGACAATTTTGGCCGGTGAGGAGGAAGTGGACAGAGAAGAGAACGAGTGGTAATGGATGAACGTATCCATAGAAGCTATTAGAATGTAACCATCAGATCAAAAGAAAAGACAACGATTGACAAAGTCAACTCGTGTTCGAACTTGTGTAATAAAAGTCGACAGAAAACGGAGCGCACCCGTCCAGACACCGTCTTCTTCTACCCAGAGATCTGTCACACTTGTCTCGTGTGAGCTCCACCTCTGCTTCTCCTTCACATCCAGTTCTCCTAGGTCATTCATCTTGAAACACCAGAGAATGACTCTTCCCATTGAGTCTGCAGAATAAACACCGACATAATCTCTCTCTACTTGAGGTACCGAAACAAGTCGCTTAATAGGTCTCGTGTGTTCATTCAAAGACCTTATCTGGTTGAGAGGGCTTGAAGGAGAGGAGGCGAGGGAAGCAAGGGAGATGATTCGTATGGATTTATCGGAGGAGCCGGAAAGAAGAAGAGGCATAGGGAGATTAGGGAGAGGCAGCAAACATTTCACAAAATCTGTGTGAACCAGAGTGGTTGAGAGGCAAATTCCGGTCTAACAAGGAGAGTAAACGAGAATGAATTCTGGAAAAAATAGATACAAACAGGACATAGAGTGACCGAAATTAGAAAGATGTGACGTACATCTCGATCCCAGACTCTGATAGTCTTGTCCCACGACCCGGAGATGAGAAATCGTCGAATAGATGCGTCCGAGGAATAGGGCAGGTCGTAGAACGCAAGACAGGTCACCGGTGCGGTATGACCTCTATACACAACACTAGACTTTCCGGTCTTAGTAAAAAAAAGAATAGCGAAGTGTTCGTTTCAGAGACGACGGTAAGTATAGCACATCGCTAACATGATCAATCTGCACTAAACTAGAGAAGACGCACTGTTAGACTAAACCGTCGCAAGATGAATCCACTCTCTGCTGCCCAGGCCTCGTCATCCTTGATGAGAAGCCCAAGAGGTTTGCTCGTGAGCTTGATAGGGTCTCCCTGAGCTTGTGTTCGAACTAGCTTTTCCTCTCGACCAACTTCCTTAGCTATCTGAGCATCAGATTTGAAGAGATTATCGGAGTTGGTGGTTTGCATATTCCTTGACGAATTTAATTTCGTTCATCTAGCTAATCTTTTTGGTCGGTAATCTTTTGGTTGCAAGGCTGGTCATACTTCAACCTTATGAATTTCATTCATCTTTCTTATAATGTTTTCAGTGTAATTGAGATTGAAATTCGAAGAATGTGGCATTTTTGATGATATAGATCATCTTGAAGAACAAGGATATATTCCGAAGCAGTTTAGAACGATAGTTTAGAGAAATCATAACATTGAAATAGTAAGGGGGTAGGAGGATGTAGTGAAATGATCGTATCAGAGAGCAGTTAACGGGGACGTTTACTTCTTCTTGACGGCCTTCTCGGCGGCCTTGGTGACCTTACCGGACTTTCCATCGGTCTTCTCAACA
>MVAH01000034.1:0-105795 GCA_014825575.1 Phaffia australis | reverse complement strand
TTTTTTTTTTTTTTTTTTTTTTTTTTTCTTTTTCTTTTTTCCTTCTCCCTTGCTTCTTTTCTGCTTTGTCGAACGTGAACCGAGACATGCACAACCTTCACACCGAACAAGAACTGCAACATCCTGAGAGCTTGCCACTAGGAAGAAGAAATTAAGGCGCATATACTCCATAAAAACACGCATATAGTCCATCGTCCAGCGACAGATGAGTGCAAGTCGGTGTGTGTGGCGCGTGAATGACTTGTGTAACCTTCCTTCCGCCGAGTCGTTCACCTTTTTTTTTTTTCCCCCTTCTCGTCGCCTCACCGTCAAAAGTGCCACCGAGTTGATAGATCGAGCAAAGTTTGGCCATCACTCTGGTTTACTTCTCATCCCTCATCCCTAAACATTCTCTTAAAGTTGCATGGGACTTCCAGTTTCCTATGTCAACCTCTAGAACGACGGACTCATCTATTCCCGCTCGTACAACTCGCTCTCAAACAAGGAGGTCCTCCGTGTCGAACGCCAATAACGTTAATTGTCTAAACAGTTCTCATCTCCAGTCCGCACCGTCCACTCCTGGTTCGACTCCTACCGCCACAACAATCAACACCGAGCCTACCTCAAGTTCTTCAGTCAGGTCGACAGCCAGCCAGAAACGTTCCAGAAAGCAGGTCGAACAAGAGGATCAAGCTATCGCGACCACCGATCTCTCCTCGTCCAGCGTTCTCTCCCTCGGCAGATCTTCCGTAGAAAAGGGCAAGAAGAAGGTGTCGACCGTTCCGTCTGAAGACGTTCCCGAACCAAAGAGGTTCGTTCCGTTGTGTTTCCGACAGGTCTCTCCCGTTGGTCTCCAGAGACCAAAGAGGTCGATCGGGTCGACCTCTTTCGTGTTCGTTCTGTTGATCTGTTTGTTTGCTATATCTTTCGATACCTGGTCCCTCGACCTTGTTCATCTCTCGCTCTCGCATGTACACACATACACATCCTATCCGCACACAGACCTCGACGCTCTACAACTTCTCTCCAGAACCGTGCTACTACCTCGTCCTCTGCTTTTAATTCCACTCCCGATCTCAAAGGTAAAGGTCGAGCTTCAACATCTTTGTCTTTCCAGAAGGCAGCACCTTTCCCCCGAACTCTCAGTCTCACCCGTAAACGATCCCCTCGATCCGCTTCAGCCCGTACTTCTTCTTCTTCTTCTTCTTCTGCTTCTTCTTCTTCTTCTCTAGCTTCTTCACTCAAACAGACCAGATCCAGAGGAAAGAAAATGGCTCGAAAGCCCAGGTATGTTTCACGATTCGTTTCTTTCTTCTCATGAACAGTTGGTGGTATTCGAGTGAATAGGAAGAAACACTTCCATTCGCAGTCGAATTCTTGGTCGTGCGCTTATCGGAGCAATTCCTTCTTTCGTCTCCCTCCCCTCTCTCCTTTTCTCTCCCTCTCCTCTTCTCTCCCTCTCCTCTTCTCAGGTCGTCGGCTGGCAAGGTTGGCCAAAAATCCTCCAAGGGGTTCGGTAGCGCCAGCGGTAAGTAGTGCTAGGACTGACTCTGTTCGTTCGCGCATGCACTCACATCCGTCCGAGTCAATCTCTTTTCTATGAAATCTTTCTCTGTCTCTGGTGCAGGCTCCCGAAAAGGCCACCATAACGATATCGACATGGACGACGAACACGACGAGTCCGAGCAAATGATTTCCGAGAACGACGAAGACGAAGAGGACGACGAAGACAGGGAAGAAGAAGGAGAAGAAGACGAGGAGGAAGAGGAAGAGGAAGGAGAGCCTACGGGTGCAGACGTGGCTGCTTCTGCTGCTACCACCACCAAACCTGGTTCCCGATCCTCCGGTTCCTTATCCTCCAATCCACCCGCTGGATCCAACTCCCAGGCAGAGTCTTCGAGGTCTGCCGCCCAATCCATGGCAGACGCTATGGCGGCCGCCATATACGGTGGCGGTTTCGGAGGTCTCGGTGGTGGCGGCGGCTTGTTCGGAGGAGCCGGAGGTGGATATGCATCCGGGTTGACCACTCGACTCAAATCAATCCTTGGTTCCATCAGGTCGAAGAGCATGATCGTCAAGCTGTCCGCTCTCCAGGAGGCTTCCGAAGTATTGAGTGTCAGTACCGAAGATACCCTGGCAGGTTACTTTCAAACGGATGCCTTTGTCAAAGAGTTCGTCGCCATCATGGCAGGCAAAGAATCCCCGGCGAATTCCCCGAAATCGAAATCGACACTTTCCCAGGACTCGAAGCCTTCCGGTGCCCGAGCCAAAGAACGAAAGGAAGGATTCACCACCCATGAAGAGGACGAGGACGATCGTGATGATGATGGCGACGAGGACGAGGATAACGAAGAGGACGAAGAAGAAGAGGACGAGGACGGAGATGAGGATGATCATGACGAGGAGGACGAAGACGACGACGGAGCTGGATTTGGCATCGACATGGACGAGGACTCCGAAGACGCCCAACTCGCTCGGATCCTCGCCTTGAGCGCCCAAGAGGCTTTCGGCGAGGATGGAGTTAGCAACGGTGCCGACAACTCGGGCGCCAGCGCTGGTGCTGATGCCATCTCAAACGGGGGAGCCTTCTCGGCCGCCGGATTGGGCCAAGCCGAACCGACGGCAGATCAGTTGGAGGCTCAGTTGCTCGCTTGCAGGTGTCTGGCCAATCTGATGGAAGCTTTACCCGGATCAGCCCACACTGTGGTCTACCACGGAGCGGTCCCTGTATTGTGCTCAAAACTGTTGGATATCCAGTCGATCGATCTCGCGGAGCAAACCATGAGTGTAAGTACCTTCGTGTTTTTTTTTGTTTTTTTTTTAAAATTAATTTAAATAAAACTTTCTTCTCACCCCTTCCTTCTGTCCAATTTGTGTTTGTCCATGGGAATGCATCTCATCTTACATCTTTTCTTTTCTCCCTCGTTATGGCCAAGCAGACGATGGAAAAGATCTCTCAAGAGTACCCCTCGGCTATCGTTCGTGAAGGTGGTCTTGGTGCTCTTCTCAGCTTCCTTGACTTTTTCTCCACCCACGTCCAACGGGTCGCCGTTACAGCTGCCGCCAACTGCTGTCGAAACATCTCACAAGATCACTTCAACATGGTTCGGGACATCTTTCCTATGCTCCGAAACGTCCTCGGTTACCCGGACCAGCGCCTTGTCGAACAGGCCACTCTCGCTGTCGTTCGAAGTGTCGAGAGCTTCCGTCACAAGGCCGAAAGCTTGGAGACCTTGCTCGACTTGGAGACCATCCGTGCGCTCAACAGGCTTCTTGGCCCTACCGGAGGATCCTCCCTGTTGTCTCCAGGAACATACACCCATCTCTTGAGGGCGCTCTCGACAGCGGCCAGAACGTCGCCCAAGGTGACGGTCGCCTTCCTTGAAGCCGGCATGGCCGAGACACTCTATCAGATCTTTACTGGCGTCCTTCCGGGCTCACGTGATGATGAGGAGCAAGGAAACGGTCCGAGCGGTCAAGGTCTTGGTGGCGGATTAGCCGATATGGTCGTCCTGCAGGCTTTGGCTCATCGCCCAAAAGATCAGGTCGAAGAAGCTTTGGGGTTGGTCTGTGAGCTTCTACCACCGCTTCCTAGAGGTCAGTCATCATCTTGTAAAAGAAAATCTATCAGACGGATCTCGGCCGAATGTAGCCTGCTGATCCTTTTTACCCATTCCGTCTCTACAGATGGTGTTTTTGACCAAAAGTCGTACACCGAGAAAGCACTTGCTCGACTTCTTCGGGGTCAAGCAAAGGAGGCTAGAGCAGCTAGAGCGGCTGCTCGACAAGCACAAGCCGTTTCGTCCGAAAACCAACTCGATTCTTCAGAGACGTCGAGTCCGTTAAAGACATCGCCCCCGGCGGCTGATGACGCTGCTGATGCGCTCACTGGTGACGCAGATGCTGCAGAGACAGCTACGCCTACCGAGACGCCTTCCGGAGGAACGGATGATCTTGCTTTACCAGCCATCCGAGCCAAGACCAAAGAGCTTGCCCAGGCGAATGAAGCTCGAATCAAGTTATTAAAGTCTCGGTCGGATCTGACCACCCGGTTCGTAGATGTCATCGTACCGGTGTTGGTCGATGTGTACGCTGGGTCGGTTGCTCTTCGCGTAAGAAGCAAGGTCTTGGTGGCATTGCTGAAGACTGTGAGCCATATGACGCCTGACGAGTTGATGGCTTTATTGAAGGTTCGTTCAGTATCTGGCTATAGCTGTGTCTCCTTTTTTACTTGAACCTGCCGTGCACAACTTGATCTGACTATTTGATGAGTTTCCGAAAAAATGTCTTCAGTTTGTTCCTCTGGCAAGTTTCCTCGGATCTATCATGTCCTCTCGAGATGATCCCACTCTTATTCAGGGCGCTCTTCAACTTATCGAGATCCTACTCACCAAGCTTCCGCAAGTCTACCGATCTTCTTTCCGGCGAGAGGGCGTGCTGTACGAGGTCGAGACGTTAGCTGGCGAAGAGTTGACGACTGCAAAGGTTGCAGCTACGGCCATCAAAATAGAGCAGGATGATTCATTGTCCGTGTCCAAGACTACTCCCTCTACACCCTCAGCCACCCCGGTTGCTACGATCGCTTCTCGTAGTGCTTCCTCTCTGTTCACGCCTAACCTTTCCAATGGTGCCATCATCTCATCCTCTATCAAGCTTCCGACACCGATCGATTCCCAGGATCTCAACATTCTTCGTGCTCGGGTTCTGAAAGCCAAGACGACCACTGCTGGCCCAAGCGAGAAAGCAGGCGAGGACGAAGCGGACAGAGAACTCGAAAAGATGAAGGCATTGGTGAAGACGATCGTGGACGAGGATGCGGGAGTGGTCGTCTTGAAGGAGACAATCTCTGAGCTAGCTCAGTTGTTTGGATCCGATAAGAGCTCCGTTTCAAGCTTTGAACTGCTAAAGAGTGGCCTAGTAGACGGTTTGTTAGAATGTGCGATCATCGACGGAAAGGGTACGCTTTTCCAATTCCTTCTTCCATCGGACCCAACCGATTAGCTGATGCTTTGGTTGACTGTTTGGTCTTGTTTATTCGTTGTAGCTTCGGCAAAAGTTCGACGAAGCTTACTCTTTGAGATATTCGCTAAGGAGGATCCCAAAACCTCTGTTTCACCTCTATCTATTTTGGTCAAACGTTTACAGGAAAGTTTGAGCAAGATGGAGTCGTTTGAAGTCACTACCGCCGTCCAAGGATCCGCCGCTGATGGTTAGTCATCACTCTTCTTTCACAACTGAAGTTCGCAACTCTGATCGATTGTTTGATGTTTCTTTTTGAATTCCCAAGATTCCCGGCGGGGGTCGACTGCACTTCTCGCACGACAGATTCGACTGAAACTAGTTGCAGAGGACACCACCGACGTTCCCAAGCCTCACTCTGTCATGGTTGTATCTATTCAAGCGATTGCTACTTTCCAAGCTCTCAACGATTATCTTCGCCCGAGGTTATCAACGCCGGCTAGCCGAGGTGGTCCAGGTGGGCTTGGAAGTGGACTCTCTGCTATGTACGCAGCCTATGCAGCCGCTGCTGGTCTGTCAGGCGACCAAGCGTCAGGCAGAGGGCTGGCTGCCTCAGGCTCCGATAATCCGTTTGCGACCGGCGCGGTTGCATCCACGTCTTCTTCCTCAGCAGCTCCGGCTAGTTCCGAGAGTTCCTCCGCTCTCGCCGTCAGCTCGGCCTCATCCTCAACAAAATCCGATAGAGATTCTGAAGAGACAGACAAGCCTAGACGGCGAAGCGCTCGGTTAAGCGGGCGAGCCCCGGACGAGGAAACCTCGGCCACCACTCCTACCCCCAATCCAGCTTCGACATCGACTCCCACGAATGGATCAAACTCAGCCAGGGCTAGGTTTGATCGGTTACTAAGAGAATCAGCTCGAGAGTTGATCGCCTCTGGAGATCTTCCGTCAGCGCTCGAAGCCGCCTTGCAAAGTTCAGACATGGACTACGGAGATGATTTCGATGAGGAGGGTATGTATTCAGATGAGGATTTCGATGACGAAGACGTAAGTCGTGAACTTTTCTTCCCTTGTTCTCGTCTGCAACACAGCTTCTTAGTCATAGCTCACTTCGAGGTTCTCTTTCGTCTTCCGTGTCTGTCGGAAATAGATGTTTGATGGCGATCTGGAGGATGCTCTTCCTCAGGTGGCTGATAAGGCGGTCGACCTGAACGTGGTTGCTAGTGAGTGGTGAAATGCTCTCTTCGTCAATAGCTTTCTGTCCTGACCAGGTCATCTTTTCTTCATCTATCACAGATGGCTCCAAGATTGAGGCAAAGACCCCTGACGGTACCCGTGTTGCAACGCCCACTCATCATGATTCTGTTTCCAGTACATCGGCCGGTGCGGCTTCTTCAGTCACCCGCCCCCCGGCCTCCAGTGGGTCAGGAAGCTCGTATGCTTCTGCACTAAAGGCGAAGCCTACCGATTGGCATCTTGAGTTCTCGATGGATGGCAACCCTATAAACCTCGACGCCACTATCTATGGTGCTGTACTAAAAAACGAAACCAAGAACGGTGTTCAAAACGGCCTTCAGAAAGGAATCTGGTCTGGAGTCTACATGGTCAACTTCAAGCGGGTCCCAGGTGCCGCACCCGTCGAGGGTAGGCTTTATCATGTACATCATATCTTCTTTTTCTGATCTCGTCTCATGACTGTGTCTTTATCTTCTATTCAGATCGAGATTCCTCACCCGAACCCTCGACCAAGGAGCCTTCTTCTGCCACAGCCGTTCCTAATTCTGTCCCTTCAGGTTCACCTCAAGCCAAGATTCTTCGACTTTTACGAGTGTTGCATGCTTTGAGTACAGAGTCCAGAGAGCTATCAGCAGCTGTTCCTACATCTCAAACCTTGTCAGAGTCGGCGTTTGTCAACAACAAATTGACCGCGAAGCTCGGACGTCAACTTGAAGAGCCCATGATCTTGGCTAGGTAGGTCTATGTCGCAACCCATATATTTTGTTCTGTCAGCCTTGCAACTCAAAACTTATCTCAACTGGTTCTGCCATCGGATCAGCTCTTGTCTCCCCGATTGGGCAGTAGATCTTCCTCGATTCTTCCCTTTCCTCTTCCCATTCGAGACTAGATTTACCTTCTTGCACTCGACCTCCTTCGGTTACGCTCGTCTCATCCAAAAGTGGCAAAGTCAGCAGTCTCGTCAGAACGACAGTCGAGCTGATGACTCTTACGGTTTCTTGGCTCGCTTGCCGAGACAGAAAGTCCGTATTTCGAGGAGTCATCTCTTGGAGTCTGCCATCAAAGTGTTTGAACTCTACGGCAAACCTAGTTCGATCTTAGAAGTGGAGTACTTTGAGGAAGTTGGAACTGGTCTAGGTCCTACTCTGGAATTCTACGCATTGGCGTCGAAAGAATTTGGACGGCGTGATCTCAAGATGTGGAGAGATGCAGATGCAGACCTTCCTGGAGACTTTGTTCATCGACCGCAGGGTTTATTCCCTAGACCTTACGCCGCTGATGAGGCGAGCAAAACTGATATTTACAAGAAATCGTACGTTTTTCTGTTCTTCTTTGTGTGGTTGACGAAGCTCTAACTATATCCAAAATCTATCTGTAGGCGATCGCAAACGCAACTCTTCCATGTCCTAGGACAGTTTGTTGCGAAAGCTCTGCTCGACTCTCGAATCATCGATATGTCCTTCAATACTATTTTCCTGAAATTTGTTCTCGCTCAAGAAGTTGTGCCCTCGATCGAAATCCTCAAGGCTGTTGATCGACGCTTAGGAATGTCTCTGGACAAGGTACAAGAGTTTGCTAATGCCAAAGCCATGCTAGTCGACGAAGATCCTTCAGACATCAAATCAGCCGACGGATCACGGTTGAGCGACTTCTGTTTGGACTTCACTCTTCCGGGATATGATATCGAGCTTAAGGAGGGTGGAGGAGACATAGCGGTGGATATAAGCAACGTCGAAGAGTACATAGAGAAAGTCCTAGATCTTACTCTTGTGTCTGGAATCAAAACCCAAGTCAACGCTTTCCGGGAGGGATTCTCTGCTATCTTCCCTGTCCGCGATCTTCAAGCGTTTTCGGCGGATGAAGTATGTATAGTCGTTTATAATTCATTGAATATTGTCACCCCGTATGTCGGATTAAACTTCCTTTTTCTTTCTTACAACCTAGCTTGGTATACTTTTCGGAAGCGCAGAAGAAGACTGGAGTGTCGAGAGTAAGGATAATCCTTTCGCGTATCTTTGATATCAGAAGCCTAGTTAGAGATCTTGAGAACTCATTCTTAATCCTATCGTTCATAGCTCTTACGGAGGTCATGAAGGCTGATCACGGATTCAACATCGAATCTCGAACGATTTCCAACTTGACCGAGGTCATATCTCAATACGATGCTCAAACTAGACGAGAATTCTTACAATTTGTGACTGGTGCTCCCAAACTACCTATCGGCGGTACGTATACATCTCTTGGTTTCCTCTTCTGGCACAATGACTGACATCTGGCTTTGGGCGTGATCATATGCCATCTGCAGGCTTCCGTGGGTTGAACCCCCCTCTGACTGTCGTACGCAAAGGTCACGAACCTCCTCTAAAGGCGGACGACTACCTTCCATCGGTGATGACCTGCGTTAATGTGAGGATGAGTAGTTTGATTTGAATCTCCTTTGGTGTCACTTTGATCTCGACTAAACATTGCTTTGTATTTTCTTTCCCGTTGTGCTCTAGTATCTGAAATTGCCTGACTACTCCACTCAGGAGATCCTTCAAGAGAAGCTCTCGACAGCCATGAGAGAAGGAGGAGGCAGTTTCCATCTATCTTGAACGATTTGATTCCATTATTCTTACATCTCTGCCGTTTTTTACTCTCTTTTTATAAACTTTATATCTGCTCTGCAGCCCCATCTGTATCGAATCGTCTTTTCTGCTCTCTATTCTCTTATATTCTTTATCGCTCCCTCTCATATCGTCCTTTTCTTTACCTTTGAATAAAGCTGTATGATGACTCTGTCATGACTGTTATGCATTTGATTTATCCAAGAGCCCCGAAAGAATCCGAAATCTGCGACCGGAATGAGATGGCCGAGAGATGAACGCTGTCCGTAAATGGAGAGATTACGACAGGCCGTGTCTTTCCATCCCATCTTTGACTGCTCCTTCTACTCGATCTCACCCCATCCGACCTCATCAACATCGCATACACCCATCTAGGTTACCTGTTCCCAATCCTTTTGTATCTCTCAAGCTATCAGTCCTATATCCCTGTCATCTCGGTTCGAGCACGACGATCTAATCTTATCTGGGACTGATTCGTTCTCATGTACACCTATCACCGTACGTATGATCTGCCGTGTTGTCCTGTCGCCACCAGAGATCTCGATTGGTTTCGGTCTGCATCATAGCATGCGGCTTCCATCAACTGACTCAATATCTTGTGTGGTCTTTATGCGTCATATTGTCTCCATGATAAGAATCATATGGTCAGATCACCCTACTGGTAGAACTTCCTCCGGGAACTCGGTCGAGAGATGTTCAGGTCGATCTTACATCAACCACTATCCGGGCTGGAGTGAAGGGTTCTCCTGCTCTAATCAAGGTGCGTGTTGGTTTAGTTGCTTCTAAGTCTGTCCGTTTGTCAGCGTCTCACACAAAGTTCCTCTTGTGTCTCCAATCTATCCTCTGGACCATCTTGTGAATCTAGGGACGACTGGTAGCACCCATTCGAACAGAGGTATCCGAGTGGTTTCTGGAAGGCCGATCAGGCAGCCGGAAGCAGAGAAGAAGGATGAATTCTGGTCCCCCATCAAACAACAGTAGCAGCTCAGAGGAGTCTGTTCAGGCAAAAGAAACAAACAGATCAAGAGGGCCGGTGACCGAATTCTTGGATAGAGAAGATCTGAAGAGGACGCTATCTCCTCTATCGGTATGTTTGTACCTCTGTTCGAATATGGCGTATTGATCTCTCTATAGACTGATACTCTAAAACATGTTTTTATCGAAAATGGTCTTATCCATGTGCTTTCAGTCTCGTTCCGCTTCTTCGTACGACCTCCTCTCAGCGGCTTCACAATCTTCGTCTCAACAGCAAAAATCTAGTCTGGTTTCCTCCAACAGACCGGGAGTAAGCCGATCATCCTCACAAGGATCTTCTGACGAAAGTTGGACTACTTACGGGCGACAGCCATCAGCTTCTAACCTAGCAAGTGATGAGGGCGAGTTGATTGATCACCCGCTTGCCTCTTCTGTCGGCTCCATCTCGGGCTTCTCCGATCCTTCCTCAGACGACTTTGCAAGATCAGACCCAGCGTTTCTGAATTCGTATAGATCTCAATCGATAGCATCTTCGTCCACTAATGCTACACCATCGAGATTTCAAGACTTTCCTGCGCTATCCTCGCTTGACAGAGCCTCTGGTCAACGATCTTCCTCTGCCGTTCCCCTATCTACACGTTCGGCAGAGTCGTCCGAGTCTTCAGCGTCTCCCTCTTCCGCTTCTTCAACAGGAAGCGGTCCAGGTGTCTTGTCGAATGATGGAGATCTCACTCCGGATGCAAACGAACCCCAATCAAGGCTGTTGACGATTCATCTCATCAAGGCCGAGGGCGCTATCTGGGCAGGACTGATCATCGTAGGGCCGATAGGAGATGGGAGAGAGGAAAGTGACACTTGGGACATGGACTGGACAAGCCTGGTGGCGCTTGCTGTGGAGTGGAGTGCAACTGATGACAAGAGGGATGAAGCGTTCGAGATGCTACTGTTAGTTCCTTTTCACTTCTTTTCGTGATACTCTTGAGAAAGAAGCATAATCCTTGTGCCAATATGATGCAAAAACCTTAATCAAACGCTTCGCAAAAATTATGGCTCTATAATCATCATCAGATGTGCGCATCGGACGAGTCACCTTCCTCTGTCGACTTTCCATCTTCTGCAGAATTTTTTCCCTCTTCCCCAGCAGTCCCAGACGACGTCATCCGTCTCCACTTTGCGACCTCAGCCTATAAATCCTATCCACCTCCTTCGCCTAGGCGGTACTCAGATGCTTGCTAAACTATACGTTGATCAAGCAGAACGCTACCTGTCCAAAATGAATCCGCCCGATCCGCTACCCCATCAGCGGTATCCGCTCGATCGTCCAAAACGAGACTTTACGTCCTCCCTAATGGGCGAAGCTAGTAGCGCGGAGAGTACGGCTGGACTCGCCAAGAGATTCATCTGTATAGCAAGGGACCTTGATCCTGAAGTCGAGTTGACACCCAACCTGGAAGGCCTCGGCGAGGAAGCTCTCAGAGACAACCGAGGCGGGGAAGCAGAAGAGGGGAGTAGCGGTGGAAGCGGAAGCGAAGGAGGTCGAAACCGAAGGAGAAGGAGACGGGGAGGCGCTGGAAGAGGTCACACTGAGGGGAGAGGAGGCACTAAGGCGGACAACGGAGTCGGCGTGGGTGTATATGTGTTTGGAGGAGCGACCCTTGTGTTGGTTGTGGCCGTTGGAATCAGCTGGTGGAAGAAACCTAAAGCGGACTGAATTAGTGAGCTATAGACTCTGATAACAGAAGTCTAGCCCCTTCCCTCTTGTTCCATGTTTCTGTTCTTTCACCTTGTTCTTTGTGATGCACTCATTTCAAGATCATCCACACATTCTCGGTTGTTTCTTTGTATATGCCTGACATTGTACTTCTTATTAGCTTCATTGTCTACGACCTTATCTTTTTCTTTGTTCGATACATCCATCACTATTGTCACATTTCTGCTTCCATATTTTTGTTCTGCTATATCAACATTTGTTATCCCTTCTCTCCTTCAGCTTTTTCTTTTTCTTCAAAGGTTTCATCTCACTTACATGTCCCTTTTCAACCGATTTGTAGCTTGTTCGCAGGGTTTCTTTCCTTGTTCTTTCACCCGTTCTTTCCTCTCTGGTTTTGTATGCATTTGATTCAATCTCATGACCAACCAAGCGCAATGTGAAAGAGAAGGCAGAGAAGAAGAACGCGCGGGAACAGAGAATACAAAATATGTCGATGGAGATCCATGGTATAAGTGTTCGAACAACAGATTTAGTACCTCGGTCGTTTCTCGTCTCTGCCTCCGTACCCGCCTGATCCTCCGCTGTCGTACTCTCTTTTGTATCCTCCTTCTGAAGGAGGGGCACCCCCGCCACCGAATCCAGGGTTGGAGTATCCGAGCCCTCCACCACTTCCTCCTCGGCTGTTTTGTGGATTTATTCGAGTTCCAAAAAGGGAACAATGAACGGAATAAATGGACAAGGAACAAGGAATTAAGTAGATGTGAAAACAGGAAAGGGGATAATAGGTGAGTTTTCCTTCTCTCTACTTTGAATCTTGAATCACTGCGATATATCTGACGAAGTGTGAAAAGAAGATGAACCATCAAAGCGCAAGGAGGAAGAAGGAAGAAAGCAAAGGGGGAAACGGGTAGGAAGGGAAGAGATACTTCGCCTAGTGTATCGTTTCTCATGACAAGGGCACGGCAGTGGCCAATTGAAGGGAATTGAGGAAATAATTGACGAGAGAGGAGACAACACGAAAAACTCAGAGGACAAGGTTGGAAGGAACAGCATGAGGCCTTCCAACTTTCTCTTCTTTTTTCTTCCAACACCGAAAGGCCGCCACTCTAATAGATCTCCCCGACTCGTGCAAGAGATGGTAGGGAGGACAGATGGGACCTCGTGTTCGTAAAGTTGCTTTTGGAATTCGCCTCGATTCTTTATTCGTGGCATTTCGGTGAGGACCCTCCCCTACGCGAGTGATTGGTAGGGGTGATTTGGTTTTACCTTTTTCCTGTGAAATAGGAAAAGCCTCTTACCTCCCCATGGGCTTCTTGACAAGGGTAGAGAGATTGTGGGAAGAACGAAAGGAAAGGTAGAAAGAAAGAAAAGGAATGGAAAGAGAGGAGATATAGAAGAAGTCACTTACCTTCCTCCACCGAAGCCACCTCGGCCGGCTCGATCGCCATAACCACTGTCTCCACCTCGAGGCTGGAAGCCGCCTCCTCCGAATCCACCACGATCGCCTCCTCCCCCAGAGAAACCACCACGGAAGCCACCTCCTAAAACAAGATAAGACACGAAAGTCAGTTGATCAAACACATTGAGAGGATTGAGATTGAAATTCTTGCGAGCGCGAAGATGACGTACCACCAGATCCTCCTCCTCGGAAACCCCCGCCCGAGCCTCCCATGCCTCCCCTAAAGCCACCACCGCCGCCACCACCCATTCCGCCTCGGAAGCCGCCTCGGAAGCCGCCTCTTGGTGCACCAAAGCCTCCACCAGGTGGACCTCCGTTAAACCCGCCACCTACAGAGTGATCAACAGGCTTGGGCTTCCCACCGAGACCACCACCTACTCGAGCTGGCTTCCAACCTTTGACTGTCCTTCCCCGCTCTACGTCTACTCGAATGTTCTTTCCCTGGATGGGGATATTTTCGGCATCCTTGTAGGCAGCTATAGGAAGAGATGGAATTGAAGTGGAGAGAACGAAAGTCAAACAGAAGTTACTTAAACGAATGATAACGTAATGGAACAAAGTCAACCAAGACAAGAAACTGACCTTTCATATCTCGTTCTCTCTCGTAAACCACGAACGCGTATCCTCTGCTGGTACCCTTCTTGGATCGAACGATCCGAACACGTTCGATGGCTCCGTACATCTCAAACTCTCTTCGAACGTCAACCTCGGTGGCTTTCTTGGACTGATGGAAAAACAAACAGGTTATCGTAAGCACAAACGTGTCAGCGATGAAAAGAGATGTTTAGAAAATAGACGGCGAGACCTCACCAGACGTGAGATGAACAAGGTCTTGTAAGGATCGCCAACGGCCTCAGAGTCGTCCTGAGGATTATCTGTGTAGAAAAAAAAGGAAGGGATATGTTAGCACTCTAACAAGGAAAGAACAGGCGAAGAAAGCTGTATATGATAGAAAGAAAAGCAAGTGAAGAAACAGTAGCCTTACAAGAACTCTCTGCGTTCTTCTTCCACTCCTCTTTTTGCTTGAGCTTTTCCTCTCTCTTGAGCTTTCGCCTTTCCTCCTCGCAGAGGGTGAATGCCTCCTTCTTCTTCTTCTTGGCAGACTTTTGACCTCCGTTCAACGCGTCCTCCACGTCCTGCTCCTCATCCTCATCCTCATCTTTTCCGGTCTCAAGTCGCTGCTGCTCTTTCTTTGCCTCCTCGGCCTTCAGCTCGGAGAAGATGGCACCAACACCGGTGAGATTGTGAGGTCTGACAACGTTAGGATCTGAACCAACACCCTTGATATAAGGAACCGGCGGACGGGGAGCGAAGAGCTTGAGAAGATTCGGAGGAAGAAGGGCCGTCATGGCTGTATGCGTGTAGACCTGAGTGATGGATGGAAGGAGCAAACCAAGCAGAGCAGTGGCAGTGGTGGTGAGGAAGAGAGGGTGAGTGTGTGGCGGGCTTTCCGAAGCGTGAAAAGCTGTGTAATAGACAAAATTCCTAGTAGTTTTCCAAAACTGAATAGACGATGATTGTAGTGTGCTGATGACTACAAACGTCTGTAGTACCAAGACTAGAGGGCTTTCTAATAAAACGGTCTCAATATGTTCATTACAAATATTCATAGTCATGAGTCGAAATATTTCCTATTGTCTGATAGAAGGCAAACTATTAGAAAACTTTGTAGTTCACTCATTAGGAAAAATCTTCCTAGATCCGGTCAGATTTCGTAACCCCGGCCTGACAGCTTTCGCTCACATCAGCAAACACCATCAACATTAACACCACACACAGCTGACATACCGTCAAAAGGTCCTTGTTCATATCAATCATCCAGCATCGATTAATCAGAAAGTCATTGTTTCATCGTCCTTTGATCACATCGTATACTTCCTATACATAATTTGATCGCCAGTTGTTTGTCTCTGGCAACGAACTTACAACCATGTCTACACCAAGCTCGATCATCGGTCCCAATCCACTCACACTCCACGCGGTATCCACCTTGTACTTTTCCCGACCTTTAGTCGGTCCCTCCATCATCAGGCCGGTCCTTCAAGTTCTTTATCCGTCTGATTCATCCTTTGAACCAGTTATACCTTTATCATCGAGCCAAGTATCACAGTCGCCAGTTGTTCAGTATGTTTCCCCTCTCCTTCCTCGTTGTCGGGGCCTGCCGCGGCGATTGCAGACCTTCGAGAGGAAGCGGCTATATACGCATATCTGTCTGACCATATCAATTCTTCTTCCTCTCTCTTCTCTTCAGCTTTTTACTCTCTGATGGCTTTCAACATATGAAGGCTACCTTGGACCATACGCTCGCTCCATTACCATCATCATCATTATCCTGCAATTTGTCGTCTCTTGAGGTGAACACGATCGTCAAGCTAAATGGCTATCGAGTGGAGGCTCAAGCGGACGACCAAAAGTCAGTCACCACGTATCCGCCGGTCCTGTTCCTTGTTCTTCATAAGGCTGATATCTTTCTTTGAACTCCTTCAGATACATCCTTGTGTCTTCCCTCGAAGTCCTTTCTACGAGCTCGCCCAAGATTGGTCACCCACTCTCGGTCGACGCCGGCTCCCACCCGACTGCAGTCACTACCACTCTGTCGTCATCCCAAAATTCTGCTGACATCAGCCATTATCACTCCCGATACGCCTTTGAGAATTTATCCTTCCCTCTCGTTGCATCTTCCTCGTTCTCCATGATGCCCCTTCCTCCTCCTCCTCCTCCTCCTCCTCTTCCTCTTCCTCTTTTGTCTCTATCATTTGACAGGTTATCATACCCCAAGCTACACACTCATCAATCTGG
The DNA here is from genome assembly GCA_014825575.1 of Phaffia australis. NCBI lineage: Eukaryota > Fungi > Basidiomycota > Tremellomycetes > Cystofilobasidiales > Mrakiaceae > Phaffia > Phaffia australis. The sequence continues at coordinate 90,071 of MVAH01000034.1, read as the reverse complement.
CATTCAAACCTCGTCAGTCAAACATAACCCCGAGGCGATTCGACCCTTAGTTCGGCCTTCCCGTCAAATAGCTTCACTCATTCCTCGGCTACCACTTGAACTCCAAATGATGATCATCTCGGAATGTGTCGAGTCCTATCGGTTGGATGACAAGCTGACCAAAGCGACCGTCGCGCGAAGTTGCCCTGAACGAGATCGAGATGAGCCGTCTCTAGCGGATAAACCGAATTTACTCAGATCGAGCGGAAACCAATGGTATCCTGTCGGCACGAGCAGTACTTCCAAAGCAAGCTCAAAACCTTTGGCGCCAGGATCCAAACCAAGATGGTTGCTGCCCATGTTACTAAAAACCAAGTCCGAGGCTATGGAGTTTGGCGAGCTCGATGAAAGCTTCGCGCCCATCGAGTTTTGGAACCCATGTGGATCGAGTGGGTTTAGCAAGACGGCACAGCTGAGTTCGGAAGAACTAATCGCCCGACGACGGGAAGAAATAAAGAGTCGAACCCGCTGGGCCCTGCCCCTGGTTTGCAAGACGGTCAGTGATCTGCGCGCCAAACAAAGTGCCGTATCTCTGTGACCCTTCCTAACTTTGAAAACTCTGCTCCTTACTTCTCAACAGTGGAACGAGATAGTCACCCCTCTTCTATACCGTCATATCCATGTGACATCCATACAGGCATATACACTTCTTGGTCCTGTTTTATCATCTCCGACCCGTGGTCCTGCCCTGATCTCTTGGATTAAACGGGCCGTGCTTCGAGAAGTACCGGCTGATTGGAGGAACCCGGAATCAGTAGTTGGTCTCGTTCTTGATAACCTGAAGGATCTAGAGGTACTCAAAATTCGGTTTGTCAGCTCGGAGAGCGCTATGTCGACTGAGGAAATTATAGGGGGCAGAAGCATGATCATGATGGGTAAGGCTGTTTGGGAGGCGTATCCCAGATTGAATCCGAAAGTGTGAGTTTTCTCAGAAGACTACCACTCTTCCATACCTTCTAGCCAGGCGTTTCACTTATTTTATCAATCGGTGTATGCTTCCGGCCGATGGACAAATCAGCTATCACCAACATCACTTCCCGACGTTCATATTGCCTACGGTTTCAAAGGCATGGCCCCGCCTCCGCTCGACATCGTCCGAGTTTATGTTCTGTTTGACCCATCCCAGTCGGGCGATGAGCAAATTTCCAAATCTTCCTCTGAAATCACACCGTTCGTGCCTTTTTTTTTCTTTCAGTTGACTATTCAAGAGAATTCAAATCCTTTTCCTCTTCCTTCTGTAATGCCTTCAAACTCAGACCTTACCGTCATCGTTGCAGGCGACCCTACGAGATTGTACCGACTACCTCGACTTTTACTCCGGATGACGGCGAACCCACACCTAAAGTCATTCGCAATCACCGTCCGATGCGCATCTCATGGAATGGCTGATCTGGTAGAACTATTATTGGGAAGGGAACCGGTATTGAGGACGAAATCGTCGATGGATATTTGCTGGCATGAAAACAATCAGTGGGTCAGTCGGAAGATTGAGTCGAGTTCACTCATTTCGGGTGCCCGTCAAGATATAGACAGGGCCAGGGACGGTACAAACGGATCGATCGATGGACCGGAAGATGAGCTCGATCCTGAAGATGAAGTCGATCATGAAGATGAAGAAGAGGGAGAGGGAGAGGGAGAGGAGCAGGGAGAGGAGAGTTCCTTGGATGTGAACGATCTTACGGTAGATCAGGGCAGAACAGAGCAAGCTCAGCTTGAAGTTAAAATGGAGGAAGTGTAAATAAAGACACTTGTAGCCATCGATGTAGCTGTATCTCTTCTCAAGTCATTTTCATTTCTTATTCTTGACCTGTTCAACTTTTTGTTTCTTCTTGTCTCTTTCTTTTCCTCATCATCTCCGGGTAATCTAGGTTGCGCGTTAATATATCCGGTTTCGAGAGACACTCCTTTTTCTTTACCCTACAAGTTGATCTCAGATGTATTCCTTTACCCATATATGTTTTTCTCATTTCTCTTCAGCGTGTCTATCTTTGTCAGCTTTTCCTCTATCCTTCTGTACACATCTTCTCCTCTGCTATCTGCTACCTTCCTGGTTGCTTGCTAATCCACCTGTTTGTAAATTCTTTCGTCTCTCTCGAACGCTATGAGCTATATATCCCATCTGATACCTGATCGTCGGGTGTTACATTCAAGATTACACATATACACATACGTCCGCATCCACAACTATTGCTCTTGAGCCCTCGTCTTATAAGTCTGAGAGCCATTTCGGAATCTAAGCACGTCATTGACGATCTGCTTGATCTCTATTAGTTCTAAACTGTTGTCACCGCCTCGAGAGGCATCGAGCAGACCGGGAGTCGAGTTGATAGTCAGCACGACACCTGTAGGATATCGCTGAAATGGTGTGATCGGTAGTTGAACTTCACAAAACATCATTTCGGACAGGGGTGGAAATTTGTCAGATAGCGATTCGTGGATCTTGAGTATCTTGGTGGCCGGTTGAGATAGAGTCGAATTTGAAGAGGAAAGATCATATGGAGGAGACAGGTCGAAGGAAAGATAAGAGAATGGGAGAGAAGAACCAAGTCCGACAAGTTTCGAGAGGGACTCCTTGTACATCCATAACCGGAGTAGGTGAATCCTTTCCTCTTCTTCTTCTTCTCTTTCAGTCTGTGCTGAATATTTGCTTTTGAGGAGAGAAGATCTGGTCCTTTCGGAAGGAGAAAGCTATTTGTTAATTTTTATTATTTTTTTTTGAAAAGGAAAAGAAAGATGGATGAGTGTTGCTTGAAGAGCAAGTCAAGAGACACTAGGGAGAATACCGAGCGAACCTGATCACAAAGAGCCTCTCTCAGATCAGATGTACTATCTATTCCGTCTGGTAAACCCAACGACATGGTGTCGACTCCTACTCTCCCTTCAAAGGTAAATGCACCGACGACCCATGGTCCGTCGTGAGAGATGTTGTAGTCAAACGGTGGATTGAGTAATGGAGCTGCCTTGTATATACATGCGCGCGATTCGTTACAGGGCCCAAAAAAAAAGGACATAGGATGGAAATAGGTTGAAAGTATTGAGATTGAGTTGCTAGTATCAAGGAACGAAACCTTAGAGGGTTGGAAGACTCACCAGGTATGGACGACCATGAGATCCCAGCCTGAACTCAATTGACGACCTCTCATGGATCGTGAGCTGCAGAATATATATAGGAAGTAATCTACCAACCAGAGAGTCTAGACGAGACAACAGAGACTAATCACGAATCAAGCTTCCGGAGACAAGACTTTTCTTCTCGTAGAGGCGATGAACTCACTCAGCGCGTCTGATCTGTGACGGAACCGGTTGATCCTGGTGGCCGAGGGTTCATCCAAAAGATCTAACAATTGATCCAACGTCTTTTATTATTGTTATCGTTATTGTTGTTGTTGTTGTTGTTGTTGTTGTTATTGTGTATTTAGAAATTCATTTAGATCATTTGTCGGATCGATACATTAATCAGAAAACATAGAAACCCCGGGAAGGTGCATTGATATTGATAGAAAAGATTAATAGATAGGCAACATTGAGATAACATTGCGTTAGTCTTGTGAGAAGGAAGAGAAAAAAAAATGGTGAAAAAAAAAGGAAAAGAAGAAAGAATGAAAGAGACATAAACGTTCACCTCTTGAGAAGGATCCCACTGAGAGAGATCGACAGCTATTAATCTGACCGACCGAGTTTGCATTGCTTTTATTCTTCTTGCCAAGGAAGGATCAGTGGTCAGTTTATCTAATAAGAACGAACTGAATCGGATGGTGAACGAGAGTTGTAGGGCTATGTCTAGACTGAATGTAAATTTCAAAGAATTTCATTGAATTTAAATGAATGTAAAAATCCGGCCCAAACACGCCCAACCCAAACACCTTCTTTCTCACTGTCGTCCCTTTTGACTTTAGCCAGTTGACTTCTTTGCTGTTTTGCTCTTCTTCTCTTCCATCAGCTCGATCCTCCCTCTCTCAAATACATCCACAGAGATATAAACAGACAGGTAGATCACGTTAAGAGCCATTTCGATTTCGTGAATCGTTCGTTCGATCCTGCTCTCCTGTTGAAACCGTCTCATCGCCTCTGGTTCAGTCGCTCTATCATCTGTTTTTCGCTTCCATCAATCATCTCTGAAGTTCCCTCGACATTTCCCACCTGTTCTCCTTCCCTATAGTCGAATCTCATCATGACCACAGTCCCTGACGATCCACACCAAGGAGGGACATCCTATGTTTCAGCATTCGCCGCAAACAGACCACCTGGCGGACCAGTCAGATCACTTTCCTCTGCTGCACCTTCCATAAGCAGAAGACAGAGTGAGGGCCTTGCTGGCCCAGGGGCATCCCGTCAAGTCAGCGATCCAAACAAGAGTCGTACCCCTCTATCTTTCAACAACGGAGTTAACAACGGTCAAACTCTAGGACAAGGTGCCCATCAGATTGTCTACTCTTCCTCTGGATCTTCTAAGCCTATCACTACTTCGTCTCCTTCTGCCTTCATCCCATCTCGAGCCCCTCCGCCGCCGCCGCCGCCGCCGTCGCAGATACAAACTCAAAACACAGCCTACAGCTCTTACTCTTCTCGATCGACCAATCAACAGCAGCACTCTCAGTCATCCGGTCCTCCTCCTAACCACGGAACTCTTCAAAACGGCCCGTATGCTGGACATTCGGACGAGTTTACTACCTCCCCCAGTTCGTATTCGGCCACTCCCTCTTCATCCGCCTTGTATCAGGACGAAAAGCCCCACGGCCCCTCCTCGCCCTATACTGCCGAGCCGGCTGCCCTGCCTACGTTGACACCAAATCCAATGCCGGCGGTATTGGAAAAGAAACAGTCCAGAGAACGGAGTGCTACTTTGGGCAAAGGCTCGGGCTCAAGAGAAAAGAAAGGAGGTTTTCTCGGGGCCTTTCAAGGTACGTTTCATTCTTTCGCTCGTCCTCTTAATGTCTCATGTTCTGTACTATTGTAGAAGAGGGTCGAGAAAGAAATTAGATAGGGAAACTACTCTATTGTTCAAAGTATGCTGATATCTGCATCTCGGCCTTCTTGCTTCGTTTTATGCACTCTCTCCATGTTCGTCCTTGCAACTGGTTATCATCGACGATACACTCCTTTTCTTTTACCCCGCACAGATCTCCTTGGAAGCCACAAGCCCATCACCATCTCTACTCCTTACGACCCTGTACATCTTACCCATGTTGGCTTCAACAACGACACTGGAGAGTGTCAGTTTAATTCATCTCCTTTTCAGGTGCTTCTTTTAACTTAACCCAAGCTCATCTGTCGTTCCTTTTCTCCGTTTGTAACCTCTTGCTTAGTCACCGGTCTGCCCAGGGAATGGCAACAGTTACTTCAAGAATCAGGAATCTCGAGGACAGAGCAGGAACAAAACCCACAGCTCGTACGTTCTCATCTTAACAAACTTGTTTTCGCACGGGTTTGTCATTGAACCGGTCTTGTCCGATCTTTTCTGACGGCCCCTCTTCAGATGCAAGATATCGTTGAGGTCTACCAGCGAGTCGGTCTGGGAGATCCAACACGGCAGGATTCGGATGTTTGGGACAAGATGAAAGGAGCCGCAGGAGACAATGATACATGGGAGCCGGAACCGCAAGGCGAGGGTCAGAGCCAGCGAGAACTCGGCAATAACGTTCGTTATCGTTAATCCTCATTAACTATCCAGGCCCGTGCTGATTTGTTTTCCTTCGTCTTCTCTGGGATACTAACCAAAGCGATGGGCTCCGTCTCCTCCTGGAGGAGCTATAAAGAAACAGCTTTCACAGCGATCTGACCAACCCCGGCCAGCCCCGCCGGCGCCAACAACTAAGCAATCGCTTCCTCCTCGTATCTCTCCTTCTTCAGGTCCTGCACCCGCCGTCCTCGACCGGTCAATGTCCCAACGGGCTCCTCCGACGCAATCTTACGCAATGGCTCCTGTGCTAGATCGATCCAAGAGTACACGGTCTCCTCCTGTCGCTTATAATCACCCTGGCTTGCAAAAGTCGATGTCATCTGCTGGCAGGGTACCTCAAAGTACGTCAAGCGCACGAAATGGAAGAGAGGCATCGAACCAGCCGCCGTCTGCTGGCTCGGCAGCGGCAGCTCTGTCAAGGCAAGCCAGTAAGGCCAAGGAACAGCAGGTACATCATACTCAGCAACATCAACAAGCATCTTCTGGAACAGCAACACCCCGGCGAAGAGATAAGAAAGACAACTCGGATGTCATTGCTCGGCTGAATGCTATCTGCACCGATGCTGATCCGACAAAACTTTACAGGAATCTCGTCAAAGTTGGACAGGGGTACGTGGGAGATATCTGGAAGCTCTCTCTAGTACGTTGTTATTGGACTCGCACTGACATTTGATTCTCTCGTTCCTATGTTCCACACTTGACAGTGCTTCCGGAGGAGTCTATACCGCCTACCAAGTTGGAACAAACTACTCTGTTGCCATCAAGCAGATGAACTTGGAGAAACAACCCAAGCAGGATTTGATCATCAACGAGATCCTTGTTATGAAATCTTCTCATCATCCAAATATCGTCAACTTTATTGATTCTTTCCTTCACAAGGGTGATCTTTGGGTTGTAATGGAATACATGGAGGGTGGAAGTTTGACGGATGTGGTGACATGCAACTTGATGACCGAAGGCCAAATTTCGGCCGTCAGCAAGGAGACTTGTGAGGGGTTGAGACATTTGCATAGTCATGGGGTCATCCATCGGGATATCAAGAGTGATAACATCTTGCTTAGTATGACAGGAGACATCAAACTTAGTAAGTTCTTTCTCTTTTGTTTCTGCTGACGATCCTTTCTTTTCTTTCGGTTTCTCCTTACTCATACGGCCTCGCCATGCAATTTCCTCTTTCTTAGCCGATTTTGGATTCTGTGCTCAGATATCGGATCCTGCGCACGCCAAGCGAACGACAATGGTTGGAACTCCCTATTGGATGGCTCCTGAGGTAGTGACGCGGAAGGAGTATGGACCAAAAGTTGATATTTGGAGTTTGGGAATCATGGCAATCGGTTCGTTAGCTCTCAAGCACCCCTTGTTTCTCTTTTATCTTGCTGTCTCGAGCGATGAGCCTTTCTGATCTCCGTGAGGCTACGTTCTTATTACTTTGTAGAGATGATTGAAGGAGAACCTCCATATTTGCATCAGAACCCGCTCAGGGCGCTCTACCTCATCGCTACTAACGGAACACCTAAGATCGAGAAACCGGAAGACCTGAGTAGCACATTCAGAGATTATCTTGCTCAATGTTTGGAGGTCGATGCGGGAATCAGACCGGATGCAGTTGGCTTGCTTCAGGTTCGTTAATGAGAGCCTACTTTTGCTCTGTGTTCTCGTGGACGGAAACTGAATGTATGATTCTTCTCATAACACTTTCGCCTCGCGCATACAGCATCCGTTCTTTGCAAAAGCAGAGCCCCTTCGTACCCTTGCCCCCCTCATCAAGGCCGCGCGAGAGGCATCCAAAAAGTAGATGGCTTGATTTTCTTTTCGTTATAGTCTTTTGAAGCTCTAGAAGAACGCAACGACGTACTTGAGAGGTACCGCCTCATTTTAAGTCACTCTCTGCCCTCCATACCCTCTTCTTTCCAACCGTTTAATTGTCTGGACCCGTCCTGCTTCCTGGTGTTCCTTGCTTCGTTTCGCTCAGCTTCGTCTTCATGCGATCTTTTGCCGACTGCATCAAGTTTTTTTTTTTTCGTCGTCACTCCTCTTTCTCTCTTTTTATTTTCTTGTCTCAAACTTGTTTTTCCAATTTTTTCTCACATACCCAAACCCATAGGTCGGTCTATTTGCTGGTGAAATGCTCACTATTCGAACCGATCGTTTTCGTTTCATTTTGTTCTCTTCTGATTTTTCTTAAATCCAGTATCAGCTACCTTCGCCTCGTTTCGTTGTGTCATCTTGTTTTGTTTCATACTGAATCACTTTCTCTTTATATGAATCTGGTGACCTCCTTTCCTTTGAATTGTGTTCCTGTTAAACGTTTCCTTCATCTCTTTTTGCGCTTGTCTTTGTTCGAGTCTTCCGCCTTGTTGTCTCTTTGGATTTCCTGAGTTCGTTCTTTCATGACTCATTTGTTCCTTTGCTTTCGTTCATTCCGAGTTCGAACTGATGCTTCTGTCGTTCGACCAATTAAGGGTTTGACTAGGAACCTTCTTTCATTCTTGGCTTGCTTGTTTTTCGTACCTTTTCTTGTACCCTTTTTTTTTTTTTGTGTATAACAGAAAAGTTTCTGCCTCATTTTTGGATCTAGATTGTGCCAAAAAAGAATGCACAAGACTTCCTTAACGAACCTCCTTATAAAACCGGAGCAGCGGTTGTTGAGTTCGAGCCGTATCTATTTGGTATTGTCGAGTGTACTGCTCTGTTGGAAACCGGATGAAGGTAAAGACCTGATCTCTTGATTGACAATGAAGTATGTTTCGGTTGGGGTTCAAGTTTTGGGTAGATTGCATAAAGTTAAGCTTCTGATCGGTCGTTTAACCGACAAAGGAATGTCAGGCCAAAGTCGAAGGAACACATGAGCATATATATATGTATGTCTTCTTCCTTCTTCGTGCCCATGAATCTTCGTTTTCGTTCTTTTTTAGTTTGGACGACACAAGTGTGTTTAACCACGCTTTGCACGTAAAGCAGCCTTCTTTCCGTGACCTGATAATGGGTGCAAGTGTGTTTTCGAAAGTACAAAGAGAGTATGTGGTTAGTTGTAGTTTTGTCAACCAAATGATCGATCGATTATGCAGAAAGCGTTCTTGCTCGCATTCATTTCGTAAGGCCCAATCGAACGATCACATTCGAGAAAGAGATACAGATGTATGTGTAGGATAAGGAAGAGAAAAAGAAAACCAGACACGTACCCTTCCTTGTCGCCAACTTTCCTCTAGCAACTCTAGAAGCCTTGATCTGCTCCCAAAGCTGATGTCGTTCGTTATGCCACGTTTTCGGTAAATCAAGGATTCCTCTCGTCATCTTGTCCGTCATTCGAATAGGATACCAAGAACTACTTTCCGGTCCTCGAAGCGGTTGGGTCAGGTAGTGAAGACCTGTTCGAAGGTTGAGTGGGTTATACGGAGTTTGAAGGACAGTAGATTTCAGACGAGCCAGATCGGCCAGACGTGTGAGTGTAGGTGGTCTAACAGACATGCTGAAGAAACCGATGGTAGCGTTGAGATTAGGAATAGAATGGGATGGTGGATGAACGTGTAGAAGGTAGGAGGAGTCGTGCAAGTGAAAAGGGTGATATCGAAAAATACTACAAAAATCGAAATCGTTCTGTAATGAGATGATCAAGCAATCTCTAATCAATATCTTAGCCGTTTTCCTTCACCTGCCATCTTTCCGTCCCTTCCCGTTTTGACTTCTTCTTGCGCCTCTCGTCTTCTCTATCCTCTCTTGATCTGCTTCAACCAAGGTTACATCTGGCTAAGCTAACGTTCAACCAACATCATGGACAACGATGTTGGCCTTCTAAGGTCTCTAGAAGATCAACAGCAAAATCAACAGCAACAGCAACAACAGCAACAACAAAACCAACAGAACAAACAGTATCACCATCAGGATGTAGACCGAGGTAGATCTGCTCTTCTGCTTTGCTCTCTCTGCTCTGCCCTCTCTTTCTTCTTCTCTGGATTTCGTTTCTTGCCCTCGTCCGTTCCATGTCCATCAGAGACAAATCTATCTGCTACCGAAGATCCCTCATCAGCTCCCAATACAACATATGAGCCTCTTGAGTGATATATATATATATATATAGGCTTCAGATCAGGATACGCCTGACTGTCTTACCTCGATAGCTCGGATGGAAGGAAACAGTGATGATGGTGTTTGCAAATCCGGCATCGTCTGTTAACAAAGTACCCCATCTCAAACTCGGGCTAGAAATCGCATATCTCTCATGAGAAGGATCCAAGCTATCACTTCACACGATCTTTCTGCCGAATCACATCCCCGACCGGCTTCTTCCCAATGAGCGATGGGTGGATCATCCCTCATCTGTCTCCTGTTTCATTCAGACATGATGTGTTTACTTCAGAACACTTGGCTCAGCAGCTTGACTGATCGTATCTTCTTATCTTTTTGCTTCTATTAGTCATTGATCAGCAACAGCAGAAACCGCATCGATCATACTCTCACACATCTCAATCATCTGCAAAACCAACTAGCGTGCAATCCAACGCGAGCCATTCTCATTCGCAGTCAACCTCGTCCAATCGCGGGAATGGATCATTCTCTCAATCAGATTCATATCACTCCGAGTCCCCATCCTATCAGCAACAACAACAACAACAACACACGACTAATCCTTTACCAGAATCTCCTTCGACCTCGGATGCCCTCCTTTCTCTTCCTCTGACGTCTTCTTCTTCAGTAGCGCAAATGGATCCCTCAGCACATCAATCGTACCGACCGAGCATATCGTCGACCGTCAACTCGAATTTCACCTCCAGTAATCACTCAGAGACCGCCAGGCCCAGCCTGGAAACTAGAGGGTCTTCTAGCTCGATCGTCAGTCTTAAAACAAATATGAACTTTGTCGGAGTTGGTCATCCATCGGCCTGGCCCGAGATGGGAGAAGGGTTAGGGCTTGGGGTTGGTGCAGGACTGAGTGGAACTGGACAGGGGCAGGTTGTGCCGGTGCAATTCGACGAGGGTGTTTTGAGGCAACTCTGCGACTTAGATGTGAGTCTCGATGGGTCTCGTGATCAGACAGAAGATCTTTAGGAAGACGAAAGATGTTAACGTGTGATGACATATCTCTCGGGCAATGCCAGTGCGCACTTCCGTTATTAACAGAACGAATAAAGCAGTCGCTCGCCTCGTGTAAAGTAGGTTCCTTTTGTTTTCTCTTGTCTATCTCTACCCAACTCCTCATCTTGTCTCGCTATGTTTGCTCCGTTCTTTCCTCTTTAGCAAACATCAACTTTCCTCAAATCGCGCGCGCGCATAGAAGAAGCCTATGCACGATCACTAGGCGAACTCGGAAGAGACCTGATGGATCAATACTCTCGAAGTGAAGGCAAGGCTGGGTAAGAGCTAACGTCTCCTTTGCTAGCTCTGACATATTGCGTTGAATGGGATCATCGAGACTGATATGTCTCGAATGGGATGACCACCACTTTGTGGAAAAATCGAATGCAGATCGTTCCTGAAAGCATACAATGATACATTGCGGGTGAATGATTTGATCGCTCAACAGCGTTTGAAGTATTCGGCCAGGCTGAATGAGATGGGAGAAGAGTTGGTGTCATTGTGTAAAGAGATTGAAAAGGCCCGAAAACAGGTTTGTTTGTTCATTTGTCTGTTCGGAAATGCAGAACCTCATGATTCTGATCAGTCGCCTTCGTTATCTCTACGTTTAAAAAACTTCGCCTTCGTAGCATAAAGAGACTGGCTCGAGATATGAGCGGCAGCTTCAAGATGCTGACCTCGCTATGGAAAAGGTCCGTCATCCTTTGTATCTGCTCTAGCCGTCTATTGTGTCGCGTTGATTTTTGATCAGTTCATCCGTTCCGAACTCTTCTTTATCTACTCTTCAGGCCAAAACCCGATTTGATACGAATGTAGAAGAACTAGAGCGTATACTGATTCAAAAAGAAGGTGGCACCATGAAGGATGCAGGAATGCACAATGCTACCAATCTGAATGGACATTCTAGTGAGGGCAGAAAGAAACTTGGGAAGGCAATGATTGGGAAAGGGGCGGGTTTGTTCAAAGGCAAGAATCCTGCTCAGGTCAGTTTGGCTATATATGTTGAGTCGAGCTAGTTTTGTTAGGCTCTATACTAACTTCTGTTCTGTTCTGTGCAGATGCAACGACAAGAGGATGAAACTCGACAACGCATGTCACAAACATCCGATGCCTTCCGTAAAGCCGTGTTGGATGCTCAGAGCATCAGACAAGAATACTTTAACTCCCAGCTCCCTAAAATTCTCCGAGTTCGTCGTTTGTTTCTTTGTCCCTGTGGTTTCTCTCCTGGTCCACGCTTATCCCCTCGTTCTTTTGGACGTCTTGGTCTCTACATTTACTGGGTATTGTCTTTATAGCTCCTTAAGCAGTGCGCAGACGAACTAGATCTGGCCACGCAATATCATCTATCCAGATACGCTTTCCTAGCGGAAAGTGTGACATTACAGGAAGGAACGACGTTGTCACCAATAGATACCACTGATGGTAAGCCTCTCATCTCAAAACCTGCGATGGAAAGTAATGACAAACGAGGTGCTTACCAGTATGTTGTCCGATGATTGTTTCGGCCTTAACTTCCGCAGGACCTCTTGGGTTGAAGGCGATTGCAGAGACGATTGACAATAGAACAGACTTCAAAACGTTTATGACCAACTTTGTAGTTGCTCGAGGAGGCGTGCCTAGAGGTCCGAGACGAGAAGGATTGTACGAGGAAGGCTACGTATGTTGTGTCTGCTTGTCTCTTGATGTCTGTCAGATCACTCATTTAGGGTTTGTTTCTTGTTTGGTTACGCATCTATCTGGGCGAGACAGCAACCTGCACTACCTCCTCATGTACAACATTCTCAAACTCAAGTTGTACAAGACGAAAGTGCAAAGAACGGCAAGCAGATATTCGGATTCGATCTTACAGAGGCAATGTTAAGAGACGGGGACGAAGTACCGAGAATTTTGATGATGTGTACTGAGGCAATAGAGAACAAAGGTGGCTCTGGCCGTTATCAACATCAGATCAACTAGATTCAACAAATGCTGATAATCTTTATCTCATGATCATTCGTTATATAGGTCTAACATCCGTCGGAATCTATCGGTTATCGGGAATGACTTCGTCCGTTCAAAAACTCAAGTCTGCTTTCGATCGAGGTTGGTTGATCTCTGCCTTCAAACTATACTAAGACTATCTGATGCTCATCGTTGACATATGATATACTTCTTCTCACACAGATATAGACTTGGTCGATCTGGAGAACGATGATGCGTATGCGGATATCAACGTGGTGTCTAGCGCGCTAAAGTTGTGGTTCCGAGAGTTACCAGATCCGCTCTTTACCTACTCACTTTACTCGAACTTCATGGAGGCTGCAAGTGAGCGCTTGATTTTCTATCTCACCTTCGCTCCCTCTCTATAAACGGCTAGCAAGACATATTTGTTGATGGTCGAATCGTCTCCATTCGTTTTTATAAGAAATTGAAAACGATCGACTCAGGCATATTCGGCTGCACGAACAGGTGAACGAGCTACCGGACGCGAGTTATGCTGCTCTCAAGTTCTTTATGGCTCATCTTCACAAGTAAGCCTTTTCTAGCATCTTTGGTTGTCTCTTCCTCTAGGATTCGACAACTCAATCTTCTTTCTGGTTCACTCGAATAAATGCAAAAGGGTGCGCTCTCACGAGAAGGAAAATCAGATGTCGGCATCCAATTTGGCGATTGTATTCGGTCCGACACTGTTCCGTCAACCACCGGAAGGTGGTGGAGGTGACGGAATGTCGATGCAAGACTTGATGAGCTTCCAATGTAGGGCGGTCGAGACGATCCGTAAGTTTGCATCGTTGTTTTTTTGCTCTATATATGTTTGGTAGATATTAAGAAGATCTGATGTTCCTTCCTTCCTTTTGAACTGGTATTGGTCGCGCATGGATACTCAGTCCTTAAGTATGAAGAAATCTTTGTTTAGTTTGTTTTAGTTTAACTCCAGAACATTCACTTTTGACCCCCTTTCTTCTCGAGTACCTTGTCTGTCTCTGGTGTACTCTCTTTTCCTCTTCTTCTTTTGGTCTCTTGTGGTCATTGTTGTTTCTATGTTGTTCTACCTTTACAACCCAGCAAACCTCCATTGTATGCTTCTCTCGTTGTTTCCTCTCTTCTTTTATATCTCTTGTTCCTCGGTGTTTCCCTTGGACCCAGCTATATGGAGGTGTCCATGTGACTTTTTTTCAAATCATTCCTCTTTTCACTCATGGGACAAACTTCATGCTCCTCCTACTGTATACCGCTTTCGAAAATCAAGTACAGATCTTCTACCTCCTTTGTTATCACCTGGATATTCTCTTTCGATACATATCTGTTCCTCGGACTGCCTTCTTTACAAGTAGAAAACAAAGGGGCCTGACTCTCAAGAAACAGTCTGGCTGGTCTTTTAATTTTTCTGTAGAGACATAGGGTCGTTCGTACTTTGTTCGAATTATGTTGGCATATCGGAAGCTGCTTACAGCAAACGGTAGGAATCATGATACAAAACTCAGACAGATGTAGATGACACAAGTCAGCATCATGGACGAGTTGTGTTGTCGACTTTGCGGTGATATCTCCTTTGAAACTTGTTCGACTCTCCTATGGGTATGGTGTATATCTTGTCAGGAGAGTTTTCAGGGGGAAAAAAGGAGGAGAGACAACCTGGAAGGCCAAGTTGTCTTGTGCGGGAGGTCGGATGTGCGAATCAAAAAGTTGAAGTGAACCTGCGATCGAGGTCGTTGTAGAGTCGAGAACATGATATCGTTGGAAGCGTTCTTATGCCTTCTAGTTCCTTTAATATTAGGCTGACAGATGCAGTGAAAAGATGTATATATTTCTGGAGAGGGGAAAGTATTGGGTGCAGGAGAAGAAAGGAGAAGAAAGGAGGGAAGGGAGGAGGTAAGGAAGACGAGTAGTATTTACCACATTGCCTTCCTAACACCTGGGAGATTTCCTTTGAGAGCCTCCATTCGCATCGAGAACTGTTGGGTCCAACGATTAGACAGGTAACAGACATGTAAGAGATCATTCCGGCTTTGTTGTCTTTCGACAAAGTCCCATTTAGTAAAATCGAATATAAAAAAGGACGTACCCTTGAGAGTTTGAAGTCTCGGTAAACAGCTTATCCGATCGGATAGAGCAGAAAGCATCCCCAGCAGAATGAGATTCAACATTAGCTTCCTGATAGTGATGACAGAAGAATTCTCTTTGCCTCTTCCGGCGAACTTGTTCGAGTTAAGCTTCGCAATTAAAACAAGACAGAACTAACCCCTCTGCTTTCCAGTCATGATACAAGTCGACCTGATCCGAGCAGGCGAGCTGTTCCCGGGAAGTAACGACAATCGCTGCTGGGCTCGAATTCGAATTGTGTCTGGCAGAGTTGTGTTCCGGGCGATGAACAAGAAGGCCCGTCGCATGGCTTCTGTTCGCTCAAATGTCTGTCGAGTCTTCATGTCTCGGACCACTCGGGCCTTTAATCCGGTTTGGACTGTTGTTTCGAATAGGAGAGGAAAAAAAGGCAAAGAGAAAAGGCAAAGAGAGAGGATCGGTAAGCAGATTGAGAAGAACCAATTTAGGCACAACAACAGAACGGAAGGCTATACTCACTTAGACCATATAGACGACTAGCAGTAGGGAACATTGCTTCTATATGAGAGATAGTCAGAATAGAGGGTTGATCGTTCTCAGATCAAAGTAGTAGGTAGTGTCCAGAGTATATCGAGAACAATGCAGCCGGTGGTTACACGACCGACCGTAACCATCATCTCCAGCGGACTGGCCCTTCCAGCCTAGCCTTGCTGGAAGGTGACCGCCCAGATCGGTCGAGCATACATCCATCATCATCATCATCATCAACACCATCTCTCTAGGCTCTCTCTCTTTTGTATCATGGTATGTTTTTGTCTTGCCTTCTGTAGTCCTGGGGAACGTAGAGTGAGAGTGTCAGAGAGGTTTCTCGCAGAGATGACCTCGTGTTGCGATGTCTTTTTGACTCTTGGGGATACCGTTCCTTACTGACCGGTTCAATCTCTTTCACTCTATCTACCATCGCTCGTTTTTTCGGTTCTTGTCTTCACCTCTTTGTTTTGGTGTATGCAAACATTTGTGTTCGTGTCGCTCTTTCCTCTTATCCTGGTCGACCTTTCCTTCTGGAACTTAGTTTCGAAATTCATACGACTCCGACGCTACCACGTTTTCTCCTCAAGGAAGGTTAGTCTTGGTTTTTGGTCTGGACATTTGACCTGATGAATATCGAAACCATCAAGATCATGTAGACATAATAGAGCTCAACAGTCTATTGCTTTGATACATGACGACCCAGACTCCATCAAGTTGGTACTACTCACTGTTGCCCACTTGCTTGTAGACACGCGCTAACGTGATCCTTCCACCTCACAGGTCGAATACGCCCAGGAAGCCGTCAAGCAGGGATCTGCTGCTGTAGGTCTTCGATCAAAGAAGCATGCCGTTCTTCTCACTCTTAAGGTTAGTCTAGAGTTTGTTTCTCCAACTGTTTTCATCCGAATTTCTTGGCTGATGTTGTCCTTCGATATTCTTCAATGTGATGGCGCAGAGATCGACAGGAGAACTGGCATCGTACCAACAAAAAATGTTCCGAATCGATGACCACGTTGGAATCGCCATCGCTGGGTTAACAAGTGATGCTCGGGTACTCTCGTATGTTGCCTCTTCTCACGTTCCGATGCGCTCGAGTGATGTCTTCGAATGAACACTGCAGAACAACTGAGTCTTGAGACTTACTATACTGTGTCAAAATTGGTTCTGGTGATTCAGCAACTTCATGAGGCAACAAGCTATGTCTTCAAAAATGATGCTAGACCGACCTATTCCGGTGAATAGGTTGGTTGGTGCTATCGCTGACAGTATGTTATTTCTCCTACCAGCGAACATATGTTCATCTTTTCACGCGTCTTCTATTAAACTTTTCTCTCCGCAGAGGCTCAGGTGAATACTCAGGTTTATGGAAAGCGACCCTATGGAGTCGGCTTTCTAGTGATTGGGCAAGATGTGCGTCAATTTCAATAATCTCTCACCAGTATCCAACATCAAGTTCGAATCGCGCTGACCCTTCTAATTTCTCAAACCCGAGTAGGAGTTGGGACCTCATCTTTTCGAGTTCTCACCATCGGGTAATTCGTTTGAGTACTACGCTATGTCGATCGGTGCCCGTTCTCAGAGCGCAAAGACGTACCTCGAGAAGTCCTATGATTCGTTCCCGGAAGGTTTGTTCAAACCGTATGCCTGATCTTTGTCGTGTTGTCTGAAGAAAGACTTATACATAATCGTCCGCCTCCCGCTTAATAGCCGACCTCAATACTTTGATCGAACACGGTCTTCGCGCTCTTAGAGAAACTTTACAGCAAGATAAGGAGCTCACCCCACTCAACACCTCAATTTCCATTGTTGGTCCTCTATGCACTGACGAGCCTGTGCCTGCCCAACCAGCAAAAGGCAATTTCCGAATCATCGAAGGAGACGACGTCAAGGTTTTCCTTGACCGACTCGAGCCTGCTGTGGCACCTGGACAAACGACTGTACCTGTCTCAGCTCCTTCGGCCGCTGAGGCATCGCTAACGGACGGTGCAGAGGCGGCAGCAGCAGGTTCAGCTCCTGCCTCAGCAGGTGGAGACGGAGATGTCGCTATGCAGGATTAGATGAGAAAAGATCTTCTTTCAGATGGATTGTGTTCTATTATTGTTGTTGTTGTTTCTTGGAGTGGAAGGTTCTCTCTCCTTTCAACCGATCCCCTATCGTTATAGTTCTCTTGTCTACATGGTTCGTTCTCCAGCCTTTTGAGTAAGAATCAAGCGTCATATGGACACACCTTCTGGACAAGCAGCCGAACAGATCGAAGGAAAACTGAGATCTCTGGACTTGTAGAGACTAAACATACACATCGAGAGGAACGTCTTCTTATAATGAATCAACGAACAAAAAGGTTTAGTGGAAGAAAACAAAACCAAAGGGTATATGATCGATCGAGTGGTTGAGGACGGAATGAGTGATCGAGTGTGGTATGTTCTAAGTAGCAGAAGGAGATACAGAAGAGGGCATAGGTGAGGAAAGGGAGGAGGTATCGATAGGGCTGTGCGAAGACTGATATTAAAAAGAGGAAAGAATGTGGATATGTGGGGGGAATGCAGGTAGAGAGACAAGAGCATGCAGAGGATAGACGTGTCAAGAGCGAATTGATCCGGAAGAGAAGAACCCAAGAGAAAAGAAAGCAAGGATAGGAAGATGAAGAAAACAAGAGAAAACAAAGCAAAGCAAACAAAAGAAAACTAGGATAGTGTGACTGCTAAGGTGTTGAACAAGTCACTCTAACGTTCGACCCGTCGCCTTCTTCCGTATCAGCATCGGAATCTACCCCTAAGGTGATAGTCACTTGACTTCCGTTTTTTTCTGAGTTCGGAAACTCAAGCTCAAATGAGCCGTCCTGGTCGTCAGACTCAAGGTCATCCCCATCGGAAGAACCGATAGAGAGCGCAGGCAGGGAAAGTCTACCAGCTAGCGAGGTAGGAAGATCGAATGGCAGACTCGGACGATTTAGCGATGTTGATGGTGGTAGTGATGGTATAGGGGAGAAAGAAATGTCATGGGTAGTGAGATAGGGAGTTTGCTCGGTCGAGAAGGCATCGGGCCTTGTTTCAGTCTGAACTTCAGGCAAGTCTGTTTCGTGGGGACGCTTGAGCCTTCGAAGTTCACTCATGAGTCCTTTAAGTTCTGAAACGACGTCGCCCATCCCACTCGCTTCGCCTTCTCTATCAACGCTCTGTTTGGGCGTTGCCCTTTCCTTCTTGGCCAGCAAAATTCGTTCTTCTCTGCTCAATTTCGATGAGGGTCGATATTGAGGGACTAGCGTGGTGTCGCCCACGAAAAGTTCCTCCCTTCCTGGCGGAGGCAGTCGAAGTTGAGACTCAAGATGTAGAGCAACATCATCTACTAGCTCAGTATCTGCTCGCTCGGCCTCATCGAGTGGCGATAGCGCACATTCCGACTCATCAGCACCTGTTACACCCAAGGATACCAGAGCATCCGGCGATGACGACGATTGGTTTACTGTGATCGAGTCAACCAAATCATTAGAAACCTCAATCCCCATTGAGATTCTTCCTCTCTCCCAGATCCTAATCAGCCCTCCAAGTTCATCTCTCATCCCCAACCACCATGAATTCCATTCTTCGTCAGATTTGGATGAATCGAAGCCCATAGGGACAAGTTCATCTCGAGCTTTGGCAGCCAAGTTGGTCTCCAAAAGATCGACTTCTCTTCGAAGCTGTTCGATCCAATCCCGACGCTCATCCAACTTTGTTCTCAATCGAGGAGCAAATCCATCGCCGCCGTCATTGTGCTCAGTCCAATATTGTTGCTGACGATAAGTTCGAAGCTCCTTTCCAATTTCTTCCCGGGCGGTCGAAAACCCACAAATAAGAGTCTCGACTTGGGTTTGAATATCCTCCCACGCTGTATCGATCAGATTCTTCTTGAGTGCAAGCAAGGAAACTAGGGTATATCTCCTATTGGCATGTAAGCCAAAGAAATGATTCAACAGATGAGCATGAGAGAGCGGGACGAGCACCTGGGCTTCCTCCTGCCTCCCCTCCTTCCCAATCTGTTCTCCTTCATCCGCACACTCTGAACGAGACGACCGAGGTCGATAGAATGCCAAGGATGAAGGAGAAGAAAGCGTATGCCGATGGCCCGAACGAGATGATAGCGGCGCCGGTCTTGGTCTCGTTTGACCCAGATCAGTAGAGTTTTTGTGGATTTGCTCGCGTTTGACGATCTTCTCTTCCTGGACTAGATCCATAGGTCCTCGCTTAGGAGTGTACGTCCCTCCCCCTAATCGTTTAGGACTCATGCGAGCTCTGTATTCTTTTGAGCGTGACGTCATCATTGGCGAAGGAGAAGAAGTTGAGGATTCTGAGCGATATGGCGAATCTACAATCCCCAAATCGTATGCAGTAATGTTGTTGGTATTAGTGGTATCGATGGAGGAACTGTCGTAAGAAGGAGAGTATGATCTGTATGGCATGGTTTGTAACGAACGACGCTTGAGATAATAAGGTGTCGAACTTGTAGCACTACCTTCGCGAGAAGACGCCGACGCAGAAGAGTGTGATCTTGTCAGTTCATTCAGCGCCCAAGATCCTGCAGAAGTTGGGGAAGATAGCGAGATGGAATGAGTAGCTGAGCCGGCGGAAACATCCATCGCGGGTGGCCGGGCGGACCCAGTCGAGAACGGAGATCGCGCATCAATAGGGATGATAGTTGCTGTTAGAGGTGAGGGAGACAACTTTGGTAAAACAGGAGAGGTTGATGCGGATCTCGTCCTTCCTTTGTCCTTTGAAGGCGTTATTTCAAGAACGATAGTGTTAGACGTTTGGGTTCTCATCCGGTCTCTTGGTGAGTTCTGAAGATGTGTGCTCATCCTTGGATGGACACCCCCGGAGAACGACCAAGTCTGTCTTTTCAAAGCTCTTGATGTTCTTTTAGGCATAGCTGTGAAATGAGAAACATCTTCTGATTCTCTCTCGGCTTCATCCTCCTCTCCAGACAAAGACAACATCGAGTGTCTTTTTCTCGAGGGACCGGTCCTAGGGGGTGAATTCCAGCGCTCGACGGTATATTGATCGGTAAGGTCGATAGCATCGGCGGAGGAAGTGGCGCAAGAGGGAAATCTTGATGGACGTGTCGGTGTGTTCAGACGGGTGATCTCGAATGGACGCAACGATGAGAGATGAGGTGATGCGTTGGAATCGTCCAAATCAGAATGGCTTGTCCTCGCGCCCGTCAGAGGAGACGTTGGTGGAAGAAGAGGGGGAGGGATGTCGAGACCGTACATATTCGAGAGCGTGCCCAGCTCTCTAGAAGAAACAAAAGGCATCAAGTTCGTCGATGCTTCAGAAGAGAGATGTGTGAGAGTGGAAAGAGTGGAGAGCAAAGTTTGTCTGATGGTAAAACTCGGAAGAGAAGGCGATGGGGTACTATTAACAATCGGTCTGAAAAGGCCATAGACCAATAGAAACCATAAATTCATTATTAGTTAAACTCAAACTACTGGAGTAAAAGAAGACACACTAACAAATCTTGATCCAGCTCATAGATGCTACCCAAAGCAGCATTCATACTTCGGTCATAAGCTTCCGCTTCAGAAACAAGTCTTTCCAGAGACATCAGTGTATCCTTCTGTGCTTGTGAAATAGATGACAACAGTCGAGGACTCGGGATCGTCGCCTTTGTGTTTATCGACCTCGGGAAAGCTAGAGAAGGTAAACGTTTGATGGTTGATCGACCAAGAACATAAAGACCGGAAAGGAAGCTTATGGTCACTGTGAACGATCTGCGCATCCATGACCCGGATCCGAAGGCCAGCCAGATGGTTGTAATTAAGCCGAGAGCCACAAAGAGCATGGTTTTTTGGGACTGATTCAGACCGAAGTCCGGTGAAATCGATGAAGATGGAGTGGAATGTATGTCATTGGAAAGCCCCGTGCTTTCCTCCTGATCTTCCTCGATCTCTCTAGTAGGACGTTCAACCGTTCGAGGTAAGGATGAACCCATTAAGGAACTCGAGCATAAGATATATTTTGACATCTCTGCCAGATCTTTATGAATTGCCATCATCTTCGGTGGCTCTGTCGTTGGCCTCTCGAGCTAACACAACGAGTGACCAAACCAAACAAAGAATTACTGTAAGAATCTACAGTGGATAGAGGGCCCCGAGATTCCAGAACAAGGACAACAAATAAAGAGTTGAACTAGAGAACTTACACTCTTCCGAGGTGGATCATCCAAAGTCAATCCCAGCAAGACACACCAACCAACTTTCAACTCATTTCCTATCGAGCCAACCAACCGAGGTCCCATAGTCTTCATCCTCCCTGTTTGTTGTGTCTGCTCTTGATCATGTTTTTCCCTATAGTCGGCATCTGTTTCAGACCCAATATCCATCACTGGTTCGACGTCCTCCTCAATTTCGGATGCTGTCAGATCAAAACCCACGCCCACCCATGTGTTCGTTCCAGAACAGAGCCATCAACGGTGAGAAGAAAGAAAGATGAGCGTCCAGGGAGAACAGAGAGACCAAAAACACGGAGATTATCACTAACCTCTGAGATAATGATCTAACGGAGACCCTTCATAAATCACAGACATTGATAAATGGCTGTATGAAGGAAGTACTTTCTGCCTTCAATCTGATGTTTGACGGAGCATACACCGAAAACAACACGAGAAAGGCAAGAGTAACAAATGGTTACGTGTGTCACGTTCTTTATTGCTGTGCTGTCCTGTAAACTCCCCATGATGGCTAGGCTTCTCGGAGGAACTATCACCACTGACTTCAAGCCCGCCCTTCCCGCCTCTCATGATAGTTCACACTTCAATTCCCAATAATAAACTTATAAACTTCGATCAATGCTTCCGTTCGTGCAGGAAGGAGGAGTCTGGTTTTTCCGCCTGTAAACGACCGGGCTTTTGAATTCTGAAATGTGAATGAGAGTAGAAAAAGAGTTGGTTCATTGATTAACGGTACATGCAAAATATAAGCAAAGAAAAGCACAAGGTAAAACAAAGATAGCAAGCAGAAGAACGAGAACGCAGCGGAGTAGACAAGAGCAAAAACAGAACGAGCAAGCGAAAAGAGCAGAGTACGGAGAGATACATATAAGTAGAACGAATGAACGAAAGATGAGCGTACGAATGAGAATGATTGATGAGATGGAAAAGGTTGAGTCGAAAGACTGCAAGATGTAAAATGAATGTAATTGATGAAGAAGGGAAGGGACTGTCCGGCATATATTAAGGTTGCCCTTAATCTTTTTGAAGGGGAAAAAAAAACAAAAGCTATTTGAGAATGTATTGTTTCTCGAGATTTATGCATTCAGCTTTCGAACTTGAATCGATGAGATCCCGTCAACAGAAATAGTCTTGTTCTGGGGACCGAGTTGGATGATCTCACTATCGGCAGACTCTGAGTTGTCCTCGTCGAAGATGGCGATGACAGGTGCAGACATAGAGAACGACGGATACGGGTACTCTTCGGCCTCATCTTCCCCATCCGATGACGAGGCGTACAATGAGCTCGTTGGTGACAGCGGAGGAACGCAGAGCGAGTCATACATCGATGCGACAGAAACGGGGTTGAAGGCAAGCTCGAATGCGGCGACTGATTCTCGCAAAGGTGATGGGCCCCTAGCCTTCTTCTTGGAAAGAAGAAACGAGGGTGGAGGCGAGCCCTTTTCGGCCTCGGTTCTCCTTTGCTCCTTGTCGAACTTGCGAATAAGCTTTTGGAGTCGGGTGGTCTCGCTCTGGGTGAACTCGAGGTTAGATAGGTGTCGGGTGTATGTCGATCCGAGGTGGGGTGGCAGGACATGGGCCGAGGGGTACTCGCCCTGGTTTTCTACTGAGGTCGACAATGAACAAATCGGAACAGAGACCGCTCGAGCGTGAGTAGGAATGGTTCTTGTACGCATCGATGTTACTGGATCAGACGAGTGAGAGAGAGGTGAAGGTCGAGGAAGAAGGCCAGCGATCGATAAGATGACTCGGACTTCGCTCTCTGTCTTAGCTAGTAGAGCTTGTTGGCCTTTGAGGATTGATCGAGCGGTGAACAGTAAGTACGTCGGAGGGAGGCTTAAGATAGAGAAGGACAATCAGTACGTAGGCAGCAAAGGTCGAGATGGAGAAAAAAATACATACAATTCTTTCAGACCGGTAAGTACCCATCTTCGGTAGCAGTCGACAAGCTTGGACCTGGCGAGTCGCCTGTGATGCTTAGCTGTCATCGTTCGGGCCCACACAGGCTCTTCCACCTTTCGCACAACAGGCGCGACCGGCATGGCGGCATCCTTTGAGATTGACCTGGCCATGAGAGGAGCGAGAAGAGCCATGAAAGATGATGAACCGTTATCTCTTTTGGGGCGAGATGAGCTTTCCTGTTGAGTGAGTCGAGCGCTCTCAAGAACATGATCTCTGACGGCATCTAACGCTCGACCGGCCTTGCTCTGATAAAGGGGCATAGTGATAGCGGAACCATCGACAAGAAGCACTTGGATCTCTCCGGGAACGGCAGAGTCTGCCGAGGGCAAGAAGGTGACCTCCTCGACAATAGACGAGATCCAGGACGACGAATCACCAGATAGAATGGTTGAGCAGGGCAAGTCATTCTGGGCACAAGTGTTGGCGAGCGAGATCAAGGCCGGAGGAGCAGGAAGGGAGTGATATGCGTACGAATCGGCCGGTCGATCGTTGTGTTCCGCCTTTGGAGGAGGCAGGGTGAAAAGGATTGTGGGAGGGTTTGGTGCAGAAGCAGAAGCAAGGGGAATGAATCTGAGGAGCATGGCTTGTGAGATCGAGTACGTTGGAGGGAGAAAAGAGTTTCAAACGGTTGGGAAGACTATTGAAATAGATGAAGAATATTTCTTTGGGGAACCTGAGTGATCCGGCAGAAGTGAATGTAGAAGTAGGTTTGCAGTTTAAAACAGAAAGAGCAGGAAGAGGTAAGCAGAAGAGTTCCGAAAGAAACTATGTTGGACAGCTGAGGGACCTGAATCGATATATGCGACTCTACGACTCTGAATGAGTGACGAAGCAAACAGAGTAGATTCAATCAAAAGAAGAGAATAAGAGTAAAAGAGAACGAAAGTGATCCGAGGAGGAGAAAAAGAAAAGAGAAAGAATAGAAAAAGCATACACAGGGTTTTGATCTCGATCCGAATCAAACATCCAGTTCTTTTCCTTCCCTTTCTACAAAGCCCGCAGATACCAGGTCTCACAAAGTTTAGTCCGAGAACGAAAAGTCTAGGTTCGGATCTGCCAGGTCGATTGAATTCTGGCTTCAGGGCACATTAACGGCGTCCGGCCAGAGGAAGAATTCCTCACGGGCAGCATAAGGTGAAGAGATTAATCGCCGGTTGATACCCGACTCTTCGCCCGTTCGACTCTTCGGGATCGCAGGTTGCAGATCGATTGTCTCACCTGTCGGATGTACTTCGTGGTCGAGGCAGATCGCCGCAGGTCTCGGCAAGTTTCGCGGCAAGAGACAAAGATTTGTCACATCCAGACAAAAAGACCGTAATCACTACAGTCAGTCAACATATCCCGAGAGAGCGCGTGGGCGGAGATTTCTGGATCCGACCATGTTTACACGTCATCGTTGATACCTCTAATCTACGTGCAACTGAGGAACCAGGACTTGATGATCACATTCCTAAAATCTCTCCCGTGTCCCGCAACTCTATAGAGGGATAGGATGTAAACGTATCAAATATGGCAATAAAGTAAGAAAGATAGAAAAAAATAAGAAAAAGAAAAATCTATTCGTATCAAATTGTGTATTCAACTTGCTGCTCTGTCTTAAGAACGCTCGTCCGCTCTTGCTCCTTTTTTAGTCTGCTCCTCCAATGAAGAGATCGACGTGCAAGAAGACGATCCTGCAGAGTTGTTCGCCGTCAGTCTTCCTCCGGACGGAACGTATGATGAGCTGATTGAACTCGAGCCCGTGCTCGTTGTGCTTGTGTCCAACCCCGGATTGATGAGCTGGATCTCCTGTGGACACGCAAGCCTGATAAGTGAGAGTGGCTGGCTCGGTCGACGAAGGCTCGATAGGTACGCTGGAAGTTGTGCTCGAGGAGGGAGCGGGGCGACAGTCTCGAACGGGCCACCATCCTCCAGGAGTTCATCTAGTTCTCGCTTTGATCGAACGCTCTATTTTCCCCGAAGGAAGAGAGGAACAGTTACATCCTGTCAGAATGTTTACTTCCGAAGCGACCTTAACTAAGGTAAAGAGCGAAAGATAATGAGATAGCTGGGAAACCAAACATACATAGAACCATCGCCAGTATTTTCGATCGCTCCATGGGAAGAGAAGAATGCTTGTTCCTAATTCGCGTAGAATTCTAGCGCGGTCGTCCCGAGATTTACACCGTGCTTTCAAAGCGAGCGATGTTAATGGGACATCGGTGATTATCGACGTGATTCCCCCTTATCGTTATTATTATTGTTGTTAAGAGTCCATTCCCAATTTAAGAAGATAAGTCAGCCGCTATCTCTCTGTTCTCTGTGACTAAGTGACCTACATTCAGCAGCCATGATCATCTCCCGAGGATCGTTGACAGTCCTGTTCATCATTAAACATACCCCCATTGGTGAAGCCCGAACGAGGCTTGAAATTTAACAACGACCAACAAGCTTTCAAACGAAGAGGAGAACATACCAAACTCCTAGCTCTTTACCCGCTCTCAACGCATCCTCTCTGAATTTTCGACCCGACGCGTCGACCAAACAATCAAACATCATACTGAATCCGTCGACATAATCCCAAAACCATTCTCGAGCTATTCCGACAGAGGCGCCGATATGCATCCGTTTAAGCTCGGCAGGTAGGTACTGCCAAGACGGCAGAATGAAAGATGGGTGCCATATCCCAAGAATTAGTCGTGGATAGATCGTTGGGTGTTGTGAGATAATCTTAGATATCACTGGGAACACCTTGACCGGGTCCGAGTGGACTTTGACATCGATCTAAACCCGAATTAAATCAACCTTTTTCGATGGATCAAATCCCTATGTCTTTCATCCCTGATCATGAGTAAGACCCATTGAAACGTACGTTGAACTTCACATGCTGATTTTCTGGCTAAGATCAGGATGAGCTATAGCCTGTTAGCTCCGGTACCTTTCCAAACTCGACCCCAAAACAGAATATATTGTTCTCACCTTCATCAGGAGCTCAATGATCTCGTCGAATAGAGGAATAGGTTGGATCGGTTCCTTCTTTGTTCGAGCATGCTTCATCCCATCGACACCTTGCCAATTTTGTTCTCCAATCAACCCTTTCCCCGTCGTTGTTCTGTCTAGTTTTGCATCATGAAACATGAGCACATATCCGTCCTTGGAAAGATGAACATCTGAATCGAGACATCGGTTGTGTATGTTGTTGGTTGTCAGTCAGGCAACGAGCGAAACTCAACAATCGAAGGGTAACGAACCACTCTCGATAGCATCAGCTCCTTCTCTGATAGCAGCCTCAAACGAAGCGAGCGTGTTTTCCGCTTTTTTGTGCAAAGATGAAATTATTTATGTCAGTGGATAGTACTGTTCTTAGCCTCTTTAAAGAGTACTGGATGAAAAGAGAAGCCACTTAGGACTGTTCTTTTGAACAATCAAAGATAACGTACGGAATTCAGCTGACGCTCTGATACAACACTCAATCCCAATCAGATCAATACGCAACGTCCAAACAACGAATATATCTCACGAAGAATAACCAAAAGCCATTAAAGACAACATTGATCTTGGCTCACCCTCGATGGCCCCATGTCTCAGGGTAATGACTTTCACTCAACATCGCAGGTGATGGTCCAACGGTGGTGGTATATAGTCTAGACAGAATTACGTTGAGACGGTTGGTAGCCAGCCGACGACAAACGACCAAACGGAGCGGGACCAGCGTGATGGAGATATAGAGAGGTTGGGATGAAAGAACAGAACAGATTTTTTTAGTAGCAAAGGCAGAGTAAGGGGAGATATCTGCGGATCAGATTGTCAGGGCCTGAAGGTGATGACTCTGATCAGGAGCAAACGTGTATAGATTCGGCTTTACACGATAACATGATGACTAAGCGAAGAGAGAATGATATCGAAAGCATCATGAATAATAAGACGAAAAGAAAAGAAGAATCGAACTAGAGAGAAAGGATAGGTACAAAATACTAATATCGACAGAAAGAGAACAAAACAAGAAGAAAGGACAAGAACAACAAGAAGAATGAGAAACAGCTCGACTATGTCTTCTTCTTCTTACTGATCTTCTTGTCCGACATCGGCGTGCTTGAACGTGAAACCGACGCTTTAACTTCGTCAATAGGTCGCTTCTAGATTTTGAAGAACACGAGCAATTCGATAAACTTAATCAGACAGATGACCGTGAAGCATTGGCAGAGGAGAACAAACCTTGGTCACCTTCTTAGGGGCCGTCTTCGAGTTCTTGTCCTCCTCGTCCTTCTCCTTCGAGATCAGTGTCAAAAGGGTCTGACAACGTCGTTGAATCTCGATCGGAGTTCGAGATTTGAGGAACCAGTCGAATCTAAAGGGTGTATATAGCGTCTAATGAGTATGCATATGTACTAGATTAAGCTGAACAGAATGAAGAGAAACTTTACCGGAAAAGCGGCCAGTCTCCGATATCTCGTTTGATGAGCTCATAAACATCCTCTCGCTGAATACCCCAATGTTGAAGCCTGACGACCAAGAATCGATCTTCCTCCTCGGTATATTGCTTTCCTTTGTTCTGGCCATATGATAAGTGAAGCTCCTGCATCGGGAAGTTGTAAGACTTGACCTTGTTCGTCAATCGACGGCCTTGCTCTTCTCGCTCCGCAATCTTGTTTTCTCCTTCTTCGATCTTGTGGAGAAGTTTCTCCCAGTCTGTTTGCACCATTAAGAGCCAGCAAATGATGTCAGCGTTGAGCTATAGACAAAGATATATGATGAAATATGCAAACCGGTGATTTCTTTGTATCGTTCCCAGAACACTCTAGCGTAATCTTTAACCTCTTCGACTTCCTTATTCTCAATCTCTGTCACGATCCGATCGATGTCTGCTCGACCGTACTTGGCTGAACCATTGATGAACTGTTGGAAGTGTCGTTTCGTCCAGCTAGAGAACCCTTGAGCGGCAAGCTCGTCCTTCTCAGCTTCTTCCTCTTCAGTCAACGGTTCGGCTATTTGTATTCATCCAAAAGAAGGTCAAACATAAACGAAATGTGAGCAAGCAAGTACGGACATGAACAACATGTAAGTCAAAGCTTAGGAGACGTACCAGTATCGATAAGGTTTTGAGCTTCGATGCGTCGAGCCTCTCGGCTGTCATGAGTCTCGTTCGGATTCAGACCGTCCGGAAGTGGGACTTGCACTTCTTGCGAACGCTACATGGTTTCAGTCAAACAATGAAGAGATGAAGAAAAAGCTTAGTGAGCTGTGCATTTGTCTACGAAGACGATGGAGGACAAGGTTGCCCATCTCACCTTAAAGGCATTGGCTTCTCGCTCTTGAAGCTCCTGTAAACGAGGAGGGTAGAATTGGTGATCAAGGCTAAGAAGAGGATGTCAATCATAAACCAGAATTAGCATAAGAATCCGATAGACATGTCAGGCAAACCCCGACTTACATATTGAGTTGTTTAGGAGCTCGAGGAACTTTTGGCTTGTCAGCCTTAGCAGGTCCAACGCGCATAGCCTCCTTGTAATATCCATCTACAGAGTAGTTTGTCTTTCGTTCTCGCTTGGCTGGTTCAATCCATAGCATCCCGATCCCCTTCCGCTGAAGTGGTTCAATGAGATAACATCAACAGCCAGAAAAAGTGGGCCATACACAGTGTGTTCGAAAACAAATAGCATAATCAGAGCTCCGAAGAGAAATGAAGACGGAGAAACCATGGAAAACAAACCTTGTTCTGGAAATCTTCTCCTTCCCAGTTAGTTACCATGCTCTCGGATTTGAAGTTGTTCAAATCATCCAAATTCAGACCGTCATACTTGCTTGCAAGTTCGGCCGTCCTAGATTCTCCTCGCTGGATGATCTCGTCGATATCATCATCGATGACCATACTACCGGACCGATTTGGATGAATAGACAATCAATATCTTCTTAAGGGAAAGTAGGGATTGAAGGAGTTCAAGGATGCGCACCTCTTATCGGATTTAATTATTTTTTCAGCGCCGTGCTGAATCATGTCAAGCAATTCTTCCTTGTTCTGGGCGACTGCCCCAATCCAGACATATATATATACACCATCGAACCAAGTGATGAAGTCGATACTCCAGTAAGGCTCGAATACATGCCTATGATCCTGAGCTGAATACAACAAGAGACTTATCAGACGAACCTTTAGCAGCTTGCTGAGCACGACCTTGTTGGATGACGAGCTGATCAAGTCTCAACTTCTGAGTTGCCCTCTCCAAAATTCGCTCTTCGACCGCGTCCTACAAGAGAGTGGACGAGAGACGGTGAGACATAGACGCAACAAACATGAACAGAACTATTTGAATGAAAGAAGGAAAAGTCAACCTACCTCAGTAACAAAACGGAACACATAAACCTGCTTGGTCTGTCCGATTCGATGCGCTCGGTCCATTGCCTGAAGATCGGCTTGAGGATTCCTATGTCATCTCAACACCGAATCAAAGGAGAACGGAAAACATATGATCAGGTTCTAAAATTCAGTCAGTCTGGGTAGGGAAGAGAAAGATCAACAAACCAATCACTATCAAACAAGACGACAACATCGGCAGTAACTAAGTTGATACCCAATCCTCCAGCTCTAGTAGTTAACAAGAACGCAAACTTCTCAGATCCAGGAGCGTTGTATTCATCGATCGCGGTGATTCGGTCTTCATGAGCTGTTCCTCCATCGATTCGGGAGTATTCTGCAGGGTGAGGTATGAGTTGGAGTTAGAACCTAACTTTATCGAGCTGAGCCAGCTAGAAGTGAGCAACACGATGAGTTGAAAACGGAGGGAAATACTCACGATGACCTCGGAACATCATGTAATCCTCCAAGATGTCCAATACTCGACTCATCTGGGAAAAGATCAATACTCTCGACCCTTTGGCTTTCATCGAGGTGAGTAACTTGTCGAGAATGACCATCTTTCCTGCATTATTGATGATGTGCTCATCGGTCGTATACGGCGGTCCGGGCTCGGCTCCATCGAACACTACATGTAAGATAAAACGAGAGCTCGTGAGTCGCTCACATTCGCAACATGACATGCTCAAATAAGGAGGGAAAACGAACGATATGGATGGTTGCAGCACTTCCGCAACTGCATCACAATATTTAATAACCTAGTTTTTCCTTCTTTCTTACCCGTAGCACCTATAGATGGGAAAACGGCGTTAGGCATCAGTTTTGATTAAATCAAACTACACGGACGATAGCAAGAAGAGAAGGCGAAGTCCTACCGTTAACGGCATCGATATCTTTCTCTAGTATCATCCGGTACCACTTTCGTTGCATATCCGTCATGCCCACGTAGATGTTGATCTCCTTCTTTGGTAGAAGAGAATGCTCGACATCTGCTTTGACTCGACGGAGGAGGAAAGGTCGGAGTACTTTGTGAAGTTGCTTGACGACTTGATCGGCGTCGTCTTCACCTCGCTGTTGGAACCACGCATCGAAATCCTCGCTATTATAGAAGAAGAAACAAGGAGTGATGAGCCTTTTGAAAAACAGATGAACGTAGATGAATCTAGTAAAAGTGGAAACAACGTACCTCGAGGAGAAGACATCTGTTTCCCATTGTTCGTTCGTTCGTTCGACAATCTCAGTCATTAGTCTCATACGATCATTGAAGAAGAAGAATCGGATTGGAACATAGCCACAGGATTTTTTTACTTACCAGGCAAGATAAAATTCAACAGCGCCCAAAGTTCCTGTAAGTTGTTCTGCAGTGGTGTACCGGTGATCAACAACCTACCTCTCGAATCAAAGACCCTGACAATCTGACTGAGTAATGAATCAACGTTTTTGATTCGGTGGGCTTCATCAATGATGATATACTCCCATGAGAACTTCTTGAACGTCGACTTTTCTCGAAGACACATCTCGTAAGAGGTAATGCAGATATCAAAGTCACTATTCAGGATTTGGTTCTGAATCAACTCGGCCTGTAAGCAAACAGAACGAGTGTGAGCCTTTGAAGAAAACAATTTACGCTCAAAAGGTTATCGCTCGTAACAAATCGAAACATACTCGTTCGTCCTTGCTTCCCTGGAGAAGGACAGTCTTGAACCCAGGAACCCACTTGTGAACCTCTCGGTCCCAATTCTGTAGTGTCGATTTTGGAACAACGATCAAGTGAGGTCCTTTGATACCTTGGTGAAACTTGAGGAACCCGAGGAAAGAGATTGTCTGGAGAGTCTTTCCGAGCCCCTGTTTTTGTCAAGTATATATCGAGCGGATGGATTTTAGTTAAATACGAAAATGGCGTGCAGATATGGAATTGATAAAGACGGAAAGACACATGACGAACCATTTCATCGGCAAGAATCCCGTTGATTCCGTTATGATGCAAAGAAATCATCCAGTTTAGACCCTGAACTTGGTAGTCTCTCATCTTTCCACCTTTGACGACTACAATCAACCCGCCCATCGGACGAATCGTTAACTCATAATATGTGGCGAGCGAAGGAAAGGAGGGATGAGTGTACGTACAGGTTGGTGATTCTTCAAAAACAATCATATCATCATCTTCATTTGAATCACCTTCTTTAAGAAGCTCTTCGTCCTCCTCTTTCTCAGTCTTTCGCCGTCTATTATCACTATTCTTACATCAAGGGAGATGAAAGTTGAGTGAACCATCTCGTTCACAGGAGGAAGGGGAAACGTCACGTACGCGGCCTTTTTCTTTCCCTTTCCAGAGTTCTGCTTGGCCATCTGAGCGTCAAGTAGTTTTGCAAATTCAGGGTCCCGCTCTTTCTGAGCTCGGAAGATGAATTCAAGAGGATAGTAAAAAGAAGAATGAAGAAGCCAGATGAGATCACTAATCGATATCTTGCCACCGAGAATAGAGCGCGACGAAAGAAAGATGACAAACCTTGATCTCTAGGAAATGCTCGAACAACTCTGTTTGTCCAAGCAGATAGGTGAACCGTTTCATCGAATCGGCCGTCTACGGGGAATGAATGATGCGACAAGCAAGCGCGTAATATGATAAGAAGGAAACATGAGAATCAGAAGACACATATTGAGCATTCTCACACTAGGGATAGATGCCTATAAAGCCCTATCTCCTGTCTGAAAAGTCATAAATTAGGAGACCGTGATGAAGTCTGACCTTGATTCTACTCATTTCCTGCTTCCTACCCTCCAATTTTGTTTTTTGCTCGGATTTTTCCTGTCGTTTCTTCTGGTTCTCAGCCTTGGTGGCCTGTGCTCTAGATTTTGAAGGAGAGAGCGTCGACTACATATACCCATCAAGAAGAGGAGAATGAGAATGTTTGCAGATAGGCAGTGGTCGGATGGAACAGGGTTTTGAGTGATTGTTGATAGAAAGAAAGTCAAGAAATGTGAGAACATGCAGTCAGTCACAGTACTCCGTGGAGAGGTTGGTCAAAGGATGAGCAGATCACAGATCACACAATGCCAGTCTGTGAGTCAGACAGAAGCAATGAACAGAAGCAATGCTCTTACGGAACCAGCCTCTAGGTCATCAGCAACATCCTCTCCATCCTCATCCGACTGATCCTCATCCTCGAGTTCGTCCAAAACGTCATACTTTGGTGTGTTCTCCTATGTGTGGCAGATCGTGCGATCCAGAGAGATGCAAACAGAACTGAGCGTGATCAGCGATGAACATAACCCTAGACACACACGCACACACATAGGCAAGTGAGAGAGTCATACCGGTCCGGTCGAGGGTACACGGGAGGGCACGGCATCCGAAAACATATCGTCGTCCTTGACGGGTGCGAATTCGATTGGCGTCTATTTGGGAGTCGATCGCAGATATCACATAAAGCACATGTTACACACGCATACGTCAGTTTCTTCGTACCAGAAGATCCAAGAGGAGCATATACGAGTTTGATGAATATAATTGAGGGAGTTGTGAGGTTCGTTCTCCACCGTTGGCTGATACGCGCCTGGAGATCATTCCAGTTGGCCAACAGAGAGAAGAACAAGGCCGAATCAATAAGGGAAGAAAGAGAAGAAGACTACACACAGCCATGTTTATCCTTCGAGGCGATCTCTGCCTTTGTTCAAAAGGTGATAGTTATTCTAAATGGGAGATCTCTAATAGAGAACAGAGCGGTGGAGGATGGAAAGAAAGAAGAAAAAGAAAAGATGAAAGAGAGGAAAGGAAGGAAGAAGAACTAGAAAATGAGAGTACAAGTCGCGCTTGTCGCGTCCAAACGCAAACGCTAACACTTGTTAGGGTTAGTTCTTTTGGTTCTAAGAAGACAACTACCGAGTTATCATAATCTTATGATGAATCCGGTTGCATCCATGGTATCCAATAGGAGATACATGTGCGTATAGAGAACACATTCGGTTCGGAAGTCAGGCGCATGGTAGAATTGCAACCGGGAATGAACTCTCTGAAACTATCAAGGAGAAATGAAGAGGAAACAAGATGAACAGAGAGAACGAGAGCGAGAACAATTCGAAAAGTAAGGGAGTTTCGAACGTCAAGGATGTGTTCGAAGTGCCATGGCGAGCTCTCGGGAAGGAACAGAGTATGGGCGCTAATGGCGTGTCGACTGTCAAGTGAGGTGTGTGTGTGTGTGTGTGTGTGTGTGTGTGTGTGTGTGTGTGTGTGTGTGTGTGTGTGTGTGTGTGTGTGTGTGTGTGTGCTGTATGCCTCAGAGTGATGTATCAAATGATCACTGTGTTCTATACTTGCTCTTAGACTTGGTGGAACAGAGATGTGGATCCGTCACGCAGCATGCTGCACCTAGTGCTTCGCTAGGAGAAGAACCATGAGGAAAGAATGCCGGAGTTTGGTTACGCTGATGCTGACAGTGAGTATACGATTGCGACAGAGATTAAGACTGGCTCATTTATATACATATGACCCACGACCCAAGGATATTCAGTGGTTTGTGGTAAGAGACTACCCTAGTTGAAGAAGACCACGTATCGACCATCACCGGCCGAGGTTGTTCTTCCGCAGCATCGTTGGATAGCAGTCAGAGCCATATAGCTAGTTATACAGTCAAAAACACATCTCTTATTTGGGAAGGCGAGGCTTCCTCATCCAGATAGAGACCCTGAGGGAGCCTGGTTTCGTTGAAGAGAGTCATTGGAATAGTATAGATCGCTTGAGTGGCAGATATCGTGAGCTGTATAGATCTCGGTCTGTTGGATCGCACTGGTTCTTGTCGCGTCGCGTCGCGTCCTCACTCCTCACTAGCGCCGTCCTAAAATTTATCCATCATAAAAGTTAGCAGAACAGGCTGCAGAAACATACGATAGTCGGGAAGCTAACTCTTGAGACTTCTGTATCTACTTGGTCTCAGCGATGTCTATCTTTCTCAGAGTCCAGACTCTACCTACATATATACCTATAAACTTGATACTTAGTAGTGGACCAAGTTTAGCGCTCTTAACTTGAAACGCGTCAAGAAGCATCCGAAGTATATGATCGTCAAAGAGCACCGAGAACAGGATCTATAGGTGAAGGTCGGACTTGCTTCAAAGCTAACCTGTTGAACATGTTCAACTAAATCAGCAGCTAAAGGATGAGTATTGGTAGGTGGGACACAAGGAACTCAAGGCAGATCTCTTGCTTACCTAATCAAGTCTCTCACGTCATCTTATCCTCTCTCCAAGATGCATCTTACAATCTATAACGACGACCCTGACGATGACCCAGAAGAAGAACAAGAAGAGCGGGAAACAAGCTGATCCGTTGGCCAGTACTTCTAAGATCAATCCAAACATCGAACAGTCCGATGCTTCAGTCCTCGTTCCGGTTCCGGTAGGAGCGCAAGGCGCACACGAGATCTATGCTCCCGTTGAGTATCCATCCCGAAGTCTTCCAGGTTCTATATCCTCTGCACCCTCTGCCAAACAACTATATTCTCCACCTAAGGCCACCAAGTCTCTGAACCAGAATAGAAAGAGATCATGGATCTCCTCCGTGTTCGGTTGGGCTTTCACAACCATATATGGTCTGATCAAGAGCCAGGTGTTTTTGCCACTCTTTTTTGGCCTCATTTGCGCCGTTCCGGTAATGTTTATATCGCTTGCTGGGTACCACCAACTATCTAATCGTACGTAACGTTTGTCTAGAAGATTCTTATAAAGACAGACATTAATATCTGATGTTCCACATTCTTTCCATGCATATGAATCTTCTCAAAGTCATCAGCTATCTCTCTGGTTCATTAAATTCATTGACCAATCTTCCACAAATTCCAGCAGCGCTCTACTCAACCGCCACAGCAACTTATTGCAGTTTCGTAGGCTTTGGGTGCGGCTCGTCACCATCCTTCTTCCCTTCCAGACAAGCTACTGTGGGGAAAGTCGCACAGCAACTTCGTCAACAGGCTGGCACAGCGAGCGATATCTTTCAAAGTGTGATTGATCTGAGCGATGTTAGTAGTCTGGGACTTCATCAGACAGAAATTTGGGAACTAGCGATGACCGTTAGGAGGGGAACCCATCTGGAGGATCGAGAGATACTAGCGGCAGAGTTAGAGGATCTGGGAGATCTCACGAGGGACTTGAAGGATGGCTTGATGTTCGTATTCTCTTTTGTCCCTTTGTGACCTCTTTTCTCTTTTGTATAATTCAACGAGGCTCATAATCATTCTGTGTCTGCCTCATCTATCACTCTAGTGGGATAAATTCTCAAGGAATAAATGCGTTCAGTTGGATTGCTCATGAATTCGCCCGCCTCGAAGCCCATCTACAATCCCTTGCTCCTCTCCCGCCAGCGACCTCTACAGATTCTTACTCGATTGATCCTGTCCCAATTTCTACCAAGTCTCAAATGGTTCTTCAAGCCCGTCTGACGGCGCTACTGAATAACCTCATTCGCTCGCTTTCATCACTTCAAACTTCCATCGAGTCAACATTGCCCCAGGCGGATAGGGCATCCCGGTTAGGAGGAAAGCTTCAAGATCGGTTTCTCACCGAAGAGCTCGCTCTTTCAGCGGAGAGAGCCAGTGAGCCGGTCTGGGCAGGGGCGATAGCAACGGCTCGAGCCTTGGCTCTGGGAAAGTCAAATGAAGGAGAAGGGTCGTTCAAGCAGTTCAGAAGAGATGTGATCAAGAACGATCTCAAGTTGACAAAGGAGAGTATAGGAAAATTGCAACAGTTGAGAGGTGGAATGGAGGACCTTCGTTCCGAGTTAATCAGATACAGAGGTTTGTTTCTATCCCTAATCTTGTTCATTAAGTGTTCTTCCTTCTCTGTGCCATCCCATCAATACTGACGCTCTGGAATTATATCTTGCGCAACCTGCGAATAGATAACGTAGGTTGGTTTCGAGCAGGTGTCATCGGTTGGTTTGCCGGCGCACCGACGTCAGATCTGGAGGATGGATCCGCAAATGGCGGGGAGGATGATCCTGTCTTGGATATCTTTGTTGAGATGGTATGATTCATGTCTCCTATTCTCCCTAATCCTAATTTGCCTATCAGTCTCGGTCATTAATCTTCTTCCTATTATCTTTTGGTTTCGACGACGAGGATACAGAGCGGGCTTAGTCAGATTATCAACCAGTTCAGTC
This sequence comes from Phaffia australis, assembly GCA_014825575.1. Lineage (NCBI taxonomy): Eukaryota > Fungi > Basidiomycota > Tremellomycetes > Cystofilobasidiales > Mrakiaceae > Phaffia > Phaffia australis. The sequence goes on along the minus strand of MVAH01000034.1, from coordinate 53,057 downwards.
GTTCTGTCGCTGATGCAAAAGCGAGGAATCGACGACCAGCAGCGGGACCTGTTCTTCCGGATGGGCAGCAAAAGAGAATTTCAGACTAAAAAAAAAGAGTTCACCAATAATCTTTGCAGTTCTTTCTCGGCTAAACGACGTGTGTACATTTTTTAATATCTCCTCTATAGTTTGTGATATCACCTTGTCATTTTCTGCTATGTATCGTATATTACTGTATTTTCATCAGATAGTTCTGTGTACTTTCGTATAAAAAGCCGGTTTAGAGGATGGCACTCAAGAGAGGGACCGATCATAAATACACAAGGAAAAAATAATAATGAAAAGACAAGATAGACAACCACAAGAATGAACAAACACATAGAAAGAAACGCATGGAAATTTGCGTTGTTCAGAAGATTAGACTACCTCGATTTTCCCTCCTTTCAGAAACACTCCGGGCTCCTCAACCTGGGCTGGTTATCCGTTGGCTCAGCTGCCTTGGGAGTTGCAGATGGAACATTTACCGCTGAGCCAGCCACCGGTTTGGAAGCTGGAGATGGGGCGGTATGAGGAATTCGAGGCGAGGACTTCTCAGGCCGAGAGATGGCTGTCATCGACTTGGGTTTCAGCTTGTTTCCCTCTTTGTCCTTTGCCTTCACCTCTAGAACGTCTTCCTGTTATTCCAAACAATTAAAAAAGACACGAGGAAAGTCATAACGTCAGAGCTTGCCTCTCCCTCCTATTCAAAGACAGTGAACTGAGCGAAAAGCTGAAGCAGAAGGGGGCAACGAACCTCTCCAAAGTATTCACGTGGAGTGCTAGGAATTGAGACCGACTTGGCTCCATTTTTCAACTCTTGGTCGATTACCCCGGAAAGTGTAGCGATGTGGGGTTTACTAACTTTCGGGGTCGTTGCAGGCGAGCCCTTCTTTGAGCCTTGCGGTTTTGGCCGATGAGTATCCACGGCCGGAATAGGAAGAGGATACCTGTCAACGAGAGGAATAAATGCTTTAGTATCTAATGTATGATCTACCAGTAACCAAATAAATCAACGAAGTTGATGCTCGTGCCTTTCTTCGTCACATCCATAAGCCTTGGGAACTAGCTTAATGAGCGTGTGTAATGGAATCGGAATGTAAGGCAGTTCCTCCTGAGAATAACCCTGGAAGTAAGCATATCTACGGATGTAAAAGAAAGAACAGGGATCGATTTCAGTACCGGAATGTTCAAGACATTCTTCAGTCAAGAATGCGACAACTGCTTTCAACCCACAAAGAACGAATAATGGCTTGGTGACCGATGATGAAGATATTCTCTTGCCGCTCCAACTCCATGATGACCGGCTCCAATCGAGTCAACACGTCTCGATAGGATTCTCCACCTGAAGAACCCCAAAAACAATATGAGCGCAATAATCACGATGGAGATATAGAAGAAAGAACATACCTCGATATCGGTAATTGAATTTGTCATCATCTCGGTTGGCGTAATCATCAGGGTACTTTTCCTGTTGATCGAAACAGATGATGTATTGAGAATGAAGGCAGTGCCGACAAACAACATATCAACGATTTTCTTGTAAAACTAACCTCAATTTCTTCGTACGTCATTCCATCACAAACACCGGCGTCCAGCTCGTCCAACGATTTCCAAGTCTTCTTGGGGTAAGGCAGATGCTGAGCTGTCTGGATAGTTCTTCTCAGAGTAGACGTCCAAACCTATTTAAGGGACTAGTATTAGCAACTGAACACTGAAGAATATCCGCGAAGAACTAAATTGGCATACAGTGAGAGGCGCGTCTCCGACGTTTTCTAGGATCAACGACGGCAGCGCCTTAGCATATTTCTGACCTCGTTCGGAGAGATCGGCATCTCCACCGATCTGACCATTGACGTTGTACATGGATTCTCCATGCTGAGGTTGAGAAATAGCAAATCAAAGTCAGCTCATATGTATGCATCAAAAAAGTAGAGAACTACGCCTACTCTTGACAAAAAAATAGCCCTAGGCTTCAAATGCAAATTCATTAGGTAGAAAGCCACTCGACTCTCAAGATAGCCTCCAATTCGGTTGATATGGACCGTTCGGCCAACATTGACAACTTTGCAGTACGACAGATGAGGCTCATCTACCGGCTCATAGACCTTTTCGTAGTTGGCAATTCTCTGAGTTCATTATAATCACATGATACCTAAGAGTCAGAATGCTGTATGTCGGAAACGAAGAGAAGCAGGGCGTACCTTCTTGAAGTCTGCCTCAGCAGCCTCTCGGGTCATATCCTTGTAATCTGGATCTCCAGAAGAGACCTTTAGGGCAATATTGGCAGCAATCACTTCGGCATCCTCACAAACGGATTCTAGGAAGAGTAGATGTATTCCATGTTCTCGAGCTACTCGCTTCTCGATAGCCGCTCTATAAATTGATAAAATCGGCTCAGCAAAGCTCTTCAAATCGAGGAAAATCAGGTTGAACTGCATACCTTCTCTCTTTGGTAGTGTTAGTTGCATCTGTACATATAATCAGACATAGCTGTTCAGCTTCTATAAAGCAGATGAAACGAGATGATTTGCACTGACCATGAATTCCAACATTTCCCTCCCTCTTTAGCCAATCAATCAGGTTATCAAGACATTCTTCGGCCAACTTTTCTCTGACAGCTTTCGCATCCGGATCGGCATGGTTGAAGTAGCTTTCTGAATGAGCAGCTCCGCTTTAGCAGTAGAAGAGTTGGTGCAGAGTAGGTTAACGCTGTTTCTTTTCTTTTGGTATACGAGTGACATTCTCTCAAGACGTACTCAGGGTGCTCGTCTCTGGCTTTTCGTCGTCGCATCTGACCGACGTTGAACACCTTGACTTTGTACTCGAGCCATTGAAGGTACCTCTTGAGCTTATTCGATAAGAAAGATTTGCCTCGAGCTGGAAGTCCGACCTGATTTGACAATGGCAATGGATATCGTCGAACACAGAAGAGTCGTGAAAACGAGCATAGAAGAAACAGGGACCTACCATGGCAACGACAATTTTGGCGCCTGAGTAGTCCGGCTTACTGACTGTAGATATAGGTCGTACGACGAAAGAACAAACGTGGAGTAGACCGAACCATAGCTGTGAGATTCCGTTTCTGTCTGAGTACAACAACTCATAAGAAGAACGATACCAAGATTCCCGATTCCGGTAACAGAAGGAGCTCGCGTAGGCGCCCTAGAATTCTTTCGACTCAGGAGAGTGCTTCGGTCAAGGTCATGCAGTCTTCACCAGGTAGAAGTAAACAACACACAAAACGAAAACCAGCAAAGATGCGAGCAAAGGATGTATGTTCAGAAACGTTCGGCGAGGCAAAGTGATTTCAATCATCCGCATGCCTAAAGCTCAAGCTACGACAATAGACTTACAGCCCACTGGTCGCTCCATAGAACGGCTGTTCCTTGATTTCTGCGTCTGTCTCTCTTCTGCCTCTGGTTGGTCTCTTGCTTTGAGCAGAAGAGGTTTCTGCTGAATCTGTTAAGGAGACTGTCGATGAGTTGCCAGTTGATGAGATAGCGGATTCAGGAATGGTGTCTTCACGACTATCTTGGGTGTCTGAAGAGATTTGAAGGGACTCGAGCTGGGCAACCGCGTTCCTCAAAGAGGATTGGGTGGATGGAGTCACGCTTCTGCGAAGAGGAGCAGGCATTTCAGATCCAGGTGTAGTTGGCATGCAGAGATGTGTTTTAAATATTCAACGAAAAACGAAAGGTGAAGAGGAAGAGATGAAGATGGAATCACGAGCAGATACGGCAGACGTCATGCCATCCTTTTTTTCCTAATGTTTTTTGTTGGATTTCTAATAGTCTCTTTATAAATTTTTTCCTATCGTTTTCCTGATAAAGCCGATACTCAAACGGATCCTTACTAGATTCACTTTGCACCGCGATGTCAAGATGAAAGGAAGAACAATATACACATGCTGTTTACAAGAGACAACCAGGAGGAAAAAGAAGAACAAGACGATATGCTAAAAACCCGTCCAAGATAGAACCCGTTCATCACTCATCTACATCTAGAGAACGATGAGATCTCCCGAGCAACATCTACACCACAATATTCCATCTTTGTCCGAGAATTGATGCACAGCTGGCCCTATGTATCCTGACTCGATGAACGAGGCTTCGCTTGTCAGAACAGGAGTTTTCTCTCCATTCTGTGATCCGGTCAATTTGTCTTCTACTCCCAATCCCTCCGATCCTTCTTCTGTAAACGGCGGCAGGGACAAGCCTGAGAATCTAGGACTTCGACTATCCCCCGCGTTGATTCCAGGCGACAGCAATCCTCCGTTCCTTCCCGACGATGAAACACTATTCAGGTTAGAGGTTTCCATCCTGGCTTTGAGCATAGCAAGCGAGGTTGCTCTAGCATGTCTAGAAGCAGGAGGCAGATCCGCATCGACCGGTCGACGCTGGGAAAGCTGCTCAAATGGATTGACTGTTGGGATGGGTCCAACGTGGGTGGGTGTCAGAGACGGAGGAACATTGGAGCTAGAAGATCTTCTTGACAGAGAACCTGACGCCAAAGAGCTTTGGATGGTCTCGAGTTCGGTCTCCAGTTTTCTCGCCTTTCGTTCCCATGTAGACTGGGCATACTCGGCATCGTACACAGCGGTTTCTAGTCGGCGAATCTGCGTTCGAGCCTCAGACAGATCGAGTGCATGCTGGTCTTGTATCGAATTTATCCACTCAGTCGATTGGTCTGATTTGGTCAATTTCTCTACAAGCTCAGCAACCTCCTCGGTTGTTCGCCGAAGCGCAGCCTCGGCAATATCTCGAAGCCCTCGCTCAGAGGAGACTTCCTTCTGGAGTCTCGTCTCAAGAGCTTCGGTGTTGGCCCGCTCCATTTCAACTTTGGATTTCTGGTTTGCCAACTCACTCTGTATTTGAGTGAACTGCGAAAGCCTGGCCTCGAAATTCTTGACCTTACTTCGTTCTGCGTCGAGAAGATCCTGAATGGATTGCCGTTCACTAGAAAGCATTTGTTTTTCAGAAGACAAATCACCATTGGCCTGAGAAGTAGTAGTGAGTTGAGTTTCTAAGTCATGAACGCGCTGTCGTTCAGTATCGAGTTGTTCTTGAACAGATCGTCGTTCAGCCGAGAGTGCTGTTTTCTCGGAGGACAGGTCGTCATGCGCTTGAGAAGAAGAAGCTAGCTGAGCCTCTAGATCTTGAGTACGCTGCCTCTCAGTATCTAGTTGTTTCCGGATCTTTTGTCGGTCAGATACGAGCAAACTGTGTTCGGATGAAAGAGTATCATGCTTTTCAAACGATGTCGATAGTTTGGTTTCGAGTTCCAGAGTCTTCCTTCGCTCGATCTCGAGAAGATCTTGATCTTCATCATGGTCCTTCTTCAAGCGAGCTCGAAGTTGTTCATGCTCCAATACGAGATCCTCCTGAGATTTGGATGAGTTCTCAATTTGGGTTTGGAGGCCCTTGGATTCCTCTACAGCGGCGTCCAAGAGAGATTGAATATGATTCCGATCTGAAGCCGTTTCTTCATGAGACTGAGTGATAAAGGCCAGCTTCGACTCGAGCTCTTCTCTCTTGTCCTTTTCAGCATCCAGTAGAACCTGAATTTCCCGTCTCTCGATTTCGTGCTGCCCCTGAATCCTCTCCTGATCGGCAGCACGTTCCTGTTCGGATTTTGAGGAGGACGAGAGCTGTGTTTGGAGGTCTTTAGTCTTTCTCAGAGCAGCATCAAGAAGGCCCTGAACCTTCTTCTGGTCAGACGATGTCGATCTCTGAAGATCGGTGGCAGAGGCAAGTTTTGATTGAAGATCTTCAATCTTCTTCTGCTCAGCTTTCAAGAGATCCTGAGCCTGCTTCAGTTCCTTCTCTTTACCAGCCAAGTTCTTTTCGTGATTCTTCGTTGACGATGAGAGCTGTGAGCTGAGGTCCCTGGTCTTGAGAGTTTCTGATTCCAGGAGATCTTGCGTCTTGGCATGTTTCGAGTTGAGTTCTTTCTCTCGATCCGCATTCGCGGAGATTTGAGCTTGAAGATCCCCTGCCTTCTTTTGGGAGGCATCAAGAAGATTCTGAGTTTTCTGTCTATCAGAAGAGATTGCTTCGTGAAGTTCAGTCGCCGCAGAAAGTTCGGTCTGTAGATCCTTCACCTTAGCTTTCTCAACCTTTAACAAGTCTGAGGCGTCCTTTTCATCCTTTTTGTGATTAGCCAGCGCTTTTTTATGGGTATCTTCCAAGGCTGTATGTTGTGAACCGAGGTCCTTTATTTTAGTGACTTCCAGATCTAGAAGAGCTTGTATCCGCTTTTGTTCAGAAAGAAGTTTCTCTTCCCGCTGAGAAGCTGATGCCAACTGGGCCTGCAGATCCTTGGTTCTTGAGATCTCGACTCCGAGCGATTCTTTAGTTTTGATCTGATTATCAGACGATTCCTCCTCCCGTTTGGTCGAAGCCGACAGCTGAGTTTCTAACTCCTTGGTTTTATTCAATGCACTGTCCAGCAAACTTTGCACCGCTTCCTTTTCCTGGAGTAGTTTATTGCGTTGATTGGCCAATTCCTCGCTAACTTCCAAAGAAGATGCCAATCGTGTTTCGAGATCTTTGACCTTGACATGTTCTGCGTTTAGAAGACCTTGAAGCAATGTCTTCTCTTTACCGAGGGATTCTCGCTCGGATGCGATATCCTGTTGTAGCTGAGCAAAGGCCGCCTCCGAATCCTTTCGCCGTTTCTGTTGAGATTCCAGAGCGAGCTGAACCTTTTGCTGTTCAGCGCCTAGCTCGATCTTTTCCTTTTCCAGGGTCTGTCGGACTTTATCAAGTGAAGCAGACTTGGCTTCGGACTCATCAGCGCGGGATCGTTCTTTCTCAACGAGTTTCTGGGAAGTTTGTTGTTGAGACTCGATGGCAATTACATGAGCACTCCGTTCAGATTCAAGAGAGGTATGAAGCGAGCCGAGTTCTGCAGAAGTCTGTTCGAATTGTTGACGAAGGCTGGATAACTCAGTCTCGATCTCATGGACCTTGGCATGAGAGGCATCTCTCTCAGACACCGTAGATTGAAGACTAGCGGAGTAACCAGATGTAAACTTACGTCAACAGGTTGTAGGCACAGAATCCATGACCAAGATTGATATATACTCACTTCAGTTTTGTCTTTTCCAGTTCTTTCCGTAATATCTCCTCTTCCGCTTTGGCATTCAGTTCCCTCTCTTCCCCCTCTTCTGTCTTTCTCAAAGCGTTTCCAATCTTTTCTTCCAGCTCTGCTTTCTCTTCTTGTAGACTCACTACTTTACCCCCCAACTCTTTCTTCTGAGTCAACAACCCCTCGTTTTCTTCTTGAAGAGACTCCGACCTGTCCTTCGCGTTTGCCAGCTTTCCGGTGGTCAGTTTGTGTTCTGAATGCAATTTACGCAGGGTTTCTTCCGTGGATGCGTGTGTCGCACGGAGAGTCGTAAGCTCGGAAGTGACTGTTGATAGAGTCGTCTGGAGGGTTCCGAATTGAGTTTTGAGCGCTGTATGAGTATCATTGAGGACCGAGTTAGATGATTCGAGATCAGAATGGGCACTCTGAATAGTTTTGTGAGAAGCAGATAGAGTGTTATGTTCGTTCTCGATAGAGGAAAGAGAGGTTTGGACAGTATTGAGCGTTGCGGTTAGGTTACTATTAGTGGCTTGGAGTTCTTGATTAGACTAGCAAATTGTTCAGGAAAATGGGCAAAGTCAGCAACTCGTACCAAAGGAAGCGATGATAAGAGCCACACTAGAGTCAGCACAAGGAAACGAACCGATCTTAGCTTTCCTAACTCTCTTTCCAGGACACCCTCTCTCTCTCTGACTCTCTCTAGGTTCTGTTCTAACTCTTTCACTTTTCCACCTTCAACCTCATCAATCTCTCTTAACTTCCCCTGCAATTCCTCAACCCTCTTCTCTAAGCTATTTTTCTCCTTCTCGACTCCCTGTAGCTTTTCTTTTACGCCTTCCAGCTCTTGAAGATCTTTTGCTTTCTTTCCTAGCCTCTCCACATCCTCAACTAGCTCTTTGCGCTCTCCATCCAAAGCCGCGATTCGAATCTCTAGGCGCTGGACGGTTGATCGAGACTCAGAGAGCTCGTCTCGCGTAGAGGACAGATCGGAAGATACCTCACTGAGAACAGCTACTTGAGAGTTCAACTGAGCCTTTTCAGAGACCAGGAGAGAGATCGTTTGTTGTTGGTCAGATATTTGACCATTGAGCGTCGACAGCTCGACAGAAGTTGTGATGGGTGAGACTGCTAATTGTTGCAAACCGGACTCTATAGGTTCAAGCGAAGGAAGCGGGATTGACTGTGTGTCAATGGGGTCGCTTAATGTCACGGAAGCTTCTACAGGCTCGTCTAGGACAGTGACAGTAGGCGTTGAGAAATCTTTGGAACCATTTCCGATAGGGTTGTCCGTGGCAGCAGCCGTGATACTGGCGGTAAGATTCTCAACTTCGGCCAGCTCACGACTGTAAAGACAACAAAAAAGTTATCTTAGTATTCTAAAGCTCTGATATTTCGACGTTCAGAAAGGTGGAATTGCTCACCTGTCCTTAGAGAGATCTAAACTAGCTCTTGCACTATGGTCATCTTCGAGGAGAGGAGTGGCTGAAGCAGATGCGCTAGCCGAATCCTTGTCCGAAGCTACTTTCTTGGCTTTCGCCTGTTTCTTCTTGAGCTAAATATCACCCGGTTTATTTAAATTCACCGGGGTTGTTAAAAAAGGCAAACAATAATCAGGTTTGACTATCAAACTGTATACATCAAGTCGAAGGGTAGCTGCTTGATCGGAGATGAAAGAAGAAGAAACATAACAAATAGGCCAGAAGAAGGGGAAGGTTTGTATACAATGATGTAAACTTACCAATGCTTTTGCTCTAGCAACCTTTTCAAGTCTTGCCTTTTCTAAATCAACTTCGTCCATGCCTTATTTTCTTGAGAAGGAAGAAAAGAGCCCAACGGGTGTTACTCAAGGGATGGAGAGAGGGCAAGAGAGTTGCTAGCCGAGAACGAACATCTCGCCTGGGGCTGTGCCGGGCAATGGGTGTGTTACGGTCACGTGATTATATTTCTGTGCGCACGCGATGTCAAGCGATGTATTACATTGATGGAAAGAAGGTAGAATATCAAGAATATGTGGTATTATATACACAGTCATCACTGTAACGTCTGTACGACGATTTCCATCTATTGATGATAGAGAGAAAGAAAAAGTAGATTGTCGTCAGGATCAGAGGGGGACAGACAGATACTCAAGGATTGAGAACCTACGTCCAGCACTCCGTTCTCAACCTCGCTCAGTGGAAGTGTCGTCTGCTTCAGCTCGCTTTCTCTGACGCGTTGCCCTATGCTCTTCGACGTGAAACTTTCCAGCGCGGGAGTAAGATCATCGTTCGAAGGATGAGGTCCTACAGCAGGATCCTCTAGAAGGAGAGTGAATGGTGCGTGGGTGGTATCATCTATCGGTCGGTTTATCAAATAGACGTAATCCCGCAGAGTTCATCAGAGATGAGAAGTCCATTGAAGGAAAGAATGAGAAAAAGAACGAACCTGAAAGGTTAAGAGGAGATAGAACTCCGCCTGTAGCTATCATCTGAAGCAAAAGTCCGCGAAATATTGGCTCTAGAGTAGACTTTGTCGGCGCATCGGGTTTTTGTATCCTACAAATTCGAAGTTAGAGAATTTCGAAATACATACCGATGTTCATCAGCGACATGTTGGTAAGGCAAGACAATTACGTACGGACTGGTCTTCCGTCTCTCATCGAGGCTCGTTGCTATTTGCTCAACATCATCAAATTGAAACATCCACCGCTCAGAAGGGAGTCCTTCTGCAGACATGAGTATCAAGACAACTGTCCGAGCGTTTCCCTAGAAAAGGTTGAAATGAATGCTTAATCTATATCCTACGATGCGAATTACTAGCGCAAGGTGATTATGTACGACGAATAGACATACATCAATGAGCTGTTTCTCAATTACCTCTAGGGCCTTCCCTATCCAGGCTCTGACTCCTTCATGCCTTGCCATCTGAACTACAACTCCCCATCTTTGTCGTCGTAGGAACAATTCAGATGGGTACACCTGTCTGACATAGAGCAGAGTATGGATCGCGGTCTCAACTGTAGAACAAAAGGCAACATGAGATACAAGCTCAGCTATGTAGAGTCCAGATGAGATATAAATAAGAGGCAGAGCTATGGATAGACCTACGGAAATCGATATATTGTGTAACGAGTTGCTTGAAAGATAATGGCAGAGTGCCGGGGTCTACCACTCTGTTCGACCGGGAAGAGCCTTTAGGCATGATGAACCAAGCTTAGCGACGAATATATTGAGCAACTTGATGTCAACAGATGCTAGAAGAGCACATGTAATTAGCTCAATCTTGAGCTTCTGAAGCAAACTGAGTATAAAAGCACAGGATGTACAATGCCAGCTTGGACTGCTAGACACTAGACGTAGTGATTCCCGGGCAAAACCGTATGTATCGTTTAACCAGCAACAGAATACATCATCGGTTTTTGAATATATACCTGAATACTTACTACTTAACTTGAACGCCATGCCTCTTTCAACCTGATTGCCGGCGACCACTTGAACTTTTGACCATCAACCATGTCGTCCTCAGCGGACTACGCCAATGTCTCCGGTGGGTCCTTGAAGTTCAAGGGCGGCGCCAGCTCCAAGAAGTAAGGCTGCATCTGATTTTGTCGTTTCTCTATCGCTATTCGCTTCGCCTCGGTGTTCTCTAAAGGAGACAGGATCTACATCATGAGCAACGGCAATTACGGTTGCTGACTCTCATTCTTCCATGTAATCCTCTAAAATTTCTTCACCTCAGGAAGAAGAAATCCAAATCATCTTCGGTATCTAAGCCTAAGGAGGAGATTACCGGATCAGGAGAAGGATCTTCTCGGGAGGGTGGTTCTCGAAGAAAGACAGAGGCCGAGAAGCGATTCGAAGAGATCCAGCGAGAACGAGTACATCCTCCTACTGCTATCTTTTACAGATGGATCGTTTCCTGAAGCTAACTTAAACCTCAACCATCTTCGTTATCCTCAAAGCTCGCAGAGAAGATCGCCAAAACTGCTTCTAAGACACACAAGGATCGAGTGCATGACTTTAATGCTAAATTGGAGAGTCTTTCTGAGTACGTTTTTGAAACATCATATATTGATCTGTATTACGAGTGTATGCGTGATCTGATTCATTGTCGTTGATTTCATTCTTCTTAGACACCACGACATTCCTCGTGTTGGACCAGGATAATACAGGCTTTTTCACTTGGTCGTTTTCTGTTGTATACATCCTCTTTTTGTCTCTTCTGTGTCAATCTTCCTCTGAAAACAAGAGAGACACATACCTTAAGGAAGACGATCTACTGACCATTTCTGAACTGATACTGCTACCTTTAAATATACCTTACGAAGTATGGTCTACTGACTGAGAACAACCGAATCCTCAAACCTCTCTATTCCAACTATAGCAGTCTTTTCATGCCTACTCTCAATGCAGGGAGACCAACTCTCAACACATCATGTGCATATGGGAGATAGCGTCGAATGAAAATCTAGGAATGTAATCAAAGATGAATACACCAAGAGTAGTGCCCTGGAGCTCACCAATTTTTCAGCTCAGACCCTGTTTATTATTGTGTTCCTTTGATCTGTTCGGTTCCTTTTTCTGCCCCTAGGTTATCTTTCTCGAGTGTTTTTAGGTTTTGTTGTCTTGTTTTTGTTGATCTTCTTAAGTATCAACGTCCTCTTTCTGGTCTCTCCCAACAGCACTCCCTTCTATCCTTTCATCGGTTCAGTAGAAATTTCAGAGAATGAACGAACCAAATGCGGGAGGACCAATGGTCATTTCCTCACAGATGCGGCCCAAGTCACCCCCTGATTTAAGCACCTTGATCTCTCAAGATTTCTCTTGTTCCTCTGCCTCTGAAACGAGCCTTACTACATCATCCTCACTTGCAACTTCTATCTCATCTGGACCTTCCTATCCTGATCTGAAGTCATTCCAGAAAGCAGCTGCAAACACTGATAATATCACTACTATCGTGGAGGTCGCGTCCTTGCCTATTTCTGTCAAAGCAAGTGTTGTAGGCCTTACTCATCTGGGCAGATCTAGGCACCGTTCAAAGTCAAGCGTAGGTTCTAGACGGGATAATCGAAGAGGGAGATCACAACTGAGCTCAGGACCGGTGTCCGGATCGGTCGATCAAGAAAGTTTAGATGTAGATGATCTTAAGAAGATGAGTAGAGACGAGCTCGTCAAGTGTCTAGAGTGTGAACGTGACGACAGGAACAAGGTAACTTGATTGAAATCCTGTATTTTCTCCTATTTCTTCGATGTACTAAATGCTCATCTGATGCTTTCTCGTCTTATCTGCGTGCTGTTAACTATATAAGTTGAAATCAAAGATCGAAGAACTAATATCGAGTCACGATGCACTGCACGCATCAACCGAGCGTTTGCAAATGATCATCAACGCGCACGTCCAGAGTGAGGAGGAGCGCGAACAAGATCGAGTAAGTTGTTTTCTTGGTGATATTCCTTCAGTTTCGTGAACTCATAGCTGTAAGTCCGGGTTTTGGAACAGGTTCGAATGGAGGTTCAAATGGCTAGCAAGATGGCGCATATACAAAAGTCCAACTACCAAATAGCTAGATTAAGAAGAGAGAAAAGGGAGTTAGAGAAGAAGTACACCGAGGAGGTCAGTCTATTCTAAGCTTTTATTCTTATATACACAAAGGACCGCTTTACTTAACCTTGAATGACGATCTGGATATAGGTGAAGAACTTTGAATCTGAGCGACAAGCACTCTATGACAACGAGCAGGTACGTGATGATATTCGTACTATCAAGTAGTTATGCCACCCTGGCAAGTACATATCTAATCACCTCAGTTCTGGCACCAGCTTCTGAAAACCAGATGTCAGACTCTAGCTGGTCGGCAAACTTCTTCCGAGCCTGCATTGACTCGTACCATTGAGTCTTCAAGCCCACAATATGAGGAATACGACATTAGCGAAGAAGTCCAGATCGAAGAAGGCCAGATCGAAGAGGTCCAAAAGGATGATACACTAGAGAAGGACCTTGCACAAGCACTCGATGAAAAGCTCAAAATCAAGACCAGGATCGAAACACTAGAAACCGCGTATCAGAATGTTCAAGAAGCTTTGGAAAAGAACAAAGAAGAAATGGTAGATCTTAAGCACATGAACGCCGAATATCAGGTCTGTTCTCAGTTTGTCGACTTCCGCCTTAGCAACACAAACTTATGATGAACTTCTTTTCAGCAAGAGATTGTAGCTTATGAATATCTCCTGATGGAGCGCACTATCTCTGGCAAGATGCAGGGCACCCAGCTTCTTTCCCAATCGTATTTTGCACAACCTGATCGTTCGCCTCGAGGATCAACAACTTCTCCAGTCTTTAATGCTGGATCAGCTTTCTCGCCCCGCAGCCTTCACGTTGTAGACGAAGAAGACAAACAAGGCTCCACAGGAGTAACGCTGGACCCAGACTTTGCGGATAGAAGCCTGAGCTTCAGTGAAGAGCAGGAAACGATCGATAAGGGTCTGCTAGATCCAGAATTCAAAATGGTCGTAGCGGAAAAATCAGAACTTCAAGGAGAAAACAGACAGGTCTGTGCAAGAAGAGAGAACAAGGACCGAGTTTCTCTGGAGCATAAGCTAGACTCGGTTCTGATCGAAATGGGGGTGAGAATTGAAGATGGGACCCAAGGCGAGGTGCTGGGCAACTTTGCTGTTACCGGAAGGTATACAATCTCACCTACGTGTTCGATATTGTCACAAGCACCACGCTAAACAACCTGATTGCATTTTTCGCAGCGGACTGGATTTAGCAGCTGAGCTAGGTCGTGCCGAAGCGGGCGAAGAAGAAGGACAACTCAGAAACTTGGGTAAAGGTGATGATGGTGAAGGTTTGTTGAATGTTTTTGATTATTGTTCTATCGAGCTTTGTCGGCAGACATATTCAAGTTCACGAGTCTCGTCCTTATCCTTTCTCTCACCTTTCGCTGAATAGCTCTTTTGGCTGAGCTTAAAAATCTCGTAAGTTTCTTTTAACGTATATGGTTGTTCATTATAGCCCTATCAGCTGACTCGATCATTATTTTCCTTGGTACTTCAAAGAGAGACGCCAACAAGGCTCTTACTCTATATTGCTCAAAGATGTTAGTTTAATATAGTCTTTGTCGGCTCGGCTTCTCTTTCTTGAGTCATATCTGACTCCAATACTGTCCTATCCTTTTCGATCGAAGTTTGGACCGAATTCTATGTATGTTTGTCTTCAGTACATTCTCGTCTACCGCTTCAATCTAACTCACTGAATGTTTGCATGACATGGAAAATATAACAGCTATCGATGGGTTCGAAGGTGAGTGTGTCATTTGTCGACAGAAACATCTTCTGCGATCTGACATGAAGAGTATTTGCTGTTTATCTAAAAGACGTCTTGAGTGCAGGTCAGTATACCTTGTCGTTCATAGTTCTTCAAACCATCATTATAACGTATCTTCGATGCCTTTTAAGACAACGGAAAGTCGCTACAGGGATCCGTTCGTCGACTGATTGGAACAGCCCAGCAGAAGAGTATGAAAGCACGCCCTTCCTTACAGAACGAGTCGTCTAAAGCGACTGGTGAGCCTGTTGCGGCTAAAACCTCGTCACTCATATCTATCGAAACCGTGTTTCCTATGCCAGCACTCCGGGCCTCGAAGAAGAAGAGTCGAGCCAGCGTGGACTGGAGGAGCTTCACTTCTTTGTAAGTCATTTGACAGCATTATCGAAAGAAAGTATGACGCTCTTCTCATATCCTCTCCTCACGCATTGAGCGATGTAGCTTCTCTCCTTCTTCTCCATCAAGCACCATGTTCTCTTCTCCAGTTGATACCCCGTTAGATGAGAAATCGAGTTTATGCAACCTGCCTGTGGCTTCAAAATCTGCCGAGGTACTTGATCCTCTCTTTGGTCGAAAATGTTCTAAAGACGAGGAAAGAGAAGAGGAAGAGGACCGAGTTCAACGTCACCGCATATCGCTTATTCAGAAACAGCTTCAAGATGCTGAAGGTAGTCCAGACGCACTCGTTCCGTCGTCTCTTGAGGAAGAGGCTAGTGACCTTTCTAGTACGACTGATGTCGGCGTATCAGTAAAACCTTTGTCTCAAGAAGCTAACGGTAATACACCAGAGGCATGGGATGATTCGGCCAATTCATCAGATCTCTCTTTCAAGTCTTGTGGGGAGCCAGGATGTTTAGGAGTAGGAAATTGTGAATCAGGCCATGTTTGTGGAGGACTGGAATTCTTGTCCGATTCTTACAAGAGTAATTAGATCTGTGTCCTCGTGATTTGCATTTGTCCTTGCTGTATGTTCTCCTCCCTATCCTTTTCTCCTGTTTCTGTGTATTCTTTTTCACTTTTGCCTCGGTACTTTCACCGACGTCGCTCTCACGGTAATGTTTCATCACCAAATACATACATCCAATTGCGATACATTCTACGATAGCTTTCTTCTTTATCTTATGACCACATTTTCCTTGGACCCTCACAAGACAACGTGATATATCTGTCTAAAAGAATCATAAACCCATTTCTCTGAACCTCCTTGCTTTGCCTTGGTCTCTCCAGTCGAGCGCCTTCCCTTCTCCCTCCTTCGCATCAACAGAAATGGGCTTCACTCCCAGACCAGCTTTTCCTTCTCCTGCCAATCGAACTACTTCCACAGGCTTAGTCCTTCCGCCTTCTCCCGCAACTCCTAACCCTGTTCCAGGTGTCCAGCCGTGCTTCATCAACATTGCATGGCCAATATTTGTGCTGGCCAATGGTGAATCGATTGTCTGAGGAGGCATAGAAGATGGGAGGGCGTTGGTTGAAGGAGAAGGTCGTTTCGAGATTGGAGGCACAGGGGCCGAAGGCCGTTGTTGACGCCTGATCGCAGCTCTATCATGATAAAATTTGGTAGCCTCCTCATTTGAAAGACATGCGGAAGATAATGGTGACAAAGTAGCCGATATGATTGTTGGTAGGTCAGCAGGTTCCGAAGAAGTCGGTTTAAGACGCTTGGCTGGACGAGATAGGAGAGCCTCTCGAAGTTGGCGCATGTGATCTTTTGGAGTAGGCTGAGAACCCATGGTCGGATGAGATACAAGAGGTGGCGCGCGCTCATCCTCGATGGAAACATTCTCAGGACGAAGTGAAGTAGGAATAAGAGAGGCAGCATCAGAAAGTGAGCATTCGGAGCAGGGTAAGGTTGGATGTAGGTGAATCTTTTTTTTTGGGGGGGGGGGGAATATTAATTGATTAAGGTAATACATCGTGATTACTTTAGGCTTAGCTTTGCTCAGCTCAGTCGATTCATGATCAAAAATAGAGAGGGACAAACCTCGAAAGTAGTCGAACCAATTCGAAGAAAATCTCCATGTTGGAGCTGTTCCGGCAAACTGGCCTTCTTTGCCTCACTCAACCTCTTCCACTTCTTTTTGACCAGCTTTCCTTCTCCCCCAGGCCTACGCTTCCCTATGAAACTCCCATGTGTGCTTCCTGAATCTACAATCCACCAGGCGCCTTTGTTCTCCTTCTGCTTTTCCTTACTCGGAATCATTGTGCTTGATATATCTCGGAGATCTGAAATTGAATCTTCAGCGTCCCTGTCCAAGTAAGTCTCTCCCCAGCCCTCTTCAGCCGGCAGGAGCAGTTTCCCCTCGGTCGAGTCCACCTCTGGAGGTACAAAATAGACCACAGCATGGCTTTTACTAACTTCGAGCTCTTTGAGACGAACCCGACCTTCTTCAGGTGAAAGTTGCTTATCACGGCCGATAGCATATCCATCGGGTTGTGAGGAAGAGAGTATTGCCAGCTTATGTTTGGATGAAAGACAACTGGACGAGACGCGCAAGAGACGAAGATCGTATGGCTTTAAATGACGTGTAGAAGCGACTGTTGACACAGTTGAGATTCTATAGCCGGATTCTTCTTCTCCCGGAAAGGAGTATTTAGAGGCATCGGCAAAGGTTGATGAGTTAGATGATGAGGAGAAAGAATGATAGTCTTGTTCCTGGTGGTGATAATGTCGATTAGAATGAGTGTGCCTCGACGTAGTTGAAGTCGTATCCAAGGTCGGACCTCCATCGTCTGAAATCTCTCCTTCCTCTCTCTCTTCCTTTCCAACAGCCTTGTCGACTCGGTTCTCATCTGTCGTTCCACTTGGAGGCAGATATGTGTATTCCCCTGTGTTTTCATCGTATTGAGCCCATAGATTTCGGCCTGGATGGTAGAAAAGTCCATAATCGGGTTGCCAGGTCCACGTAGAGTTTGACGGGATTGATTCTGGTGGGTGAGAAGTATCTGTTGCGGTCATTATGGAACCAGAGAATCGGCTGTATAAAGAACTCTTGAAATTGTTATAGAGAGGGCTATGAAGACATCTAATTCGGAGGTTTGTTGAAGAGAGAATAGAGTCTTAGGTGGTGGCTGGTGGTGACCGAGCGACCATCAACCTGAATACACGCTAGGTCTTCCTCTCAAGTCTGGCGATCACTCCCTTCAACTTTCTTGCAACCCTCACGTCGTCGTTCATTCTCCGTAGACTCTCTCCACTCCGATCATCACTAAAGTTTCTTGTGTTTGAGCTCTTCGGTCGGTCGTTCTGCTTGAGTAGGCTTCTGTAAATGCCGCAAGTGAATCTCACCCAACGCTACTTTGAAATCCTCTACTTGTTTAATCTTAGGACTTGACCGAAAAACAATCATCCGCTCGAGACATGTCTTCCTCAGCTCCCTCACCATCATTTCATCCATCAAAAGGTATCATGACTGATCTTTCAACGTCCAGAGCAAACAGTCCTTCTTTCGTCGACGTTGCACAAGAGCTAGAGGAAGAAATCGATGAGCTTGAAGAAGATTCCGAGGACGAGACACCTCCGGTAGAGGAGATTCAAAGAAGGAGACGGTCGATAGAGCGAGCAGATTCTCAATCAGGACATCGGACACTTCTGTTCGCGAAGGGTCTATCTGGAGAGAGATCAAAAAGAATAGACTTGTCAGAGGAGATAGGTATGTTCAGGCCTACAGATGTCCATCTCCGTTTCTTTTCTGAATGAGATAGAATCTACGTTCTCTCGCCTGATGTGTTTTCTTCATGGTGTTTCTTGTTTTCTCGCAGAAGCGAGAGTACCTATTGAGAACGCAAAGCCCAAACTCGAGACATCCTTGATCAAAGGTAAGCCGCGATAGCCAAGATGTCGATGATTGAATTCGTTCTGATCCCGATCAGTTGTCCATCCTCTTCACTATCCTCTCAGAAACGTGGGTACAAATCCAAGCGAAGATGGATGATCCATTGTACGACTCAGATGAGTATGAAGAACCCATGAAGACTAGACAGGATCAGGTCAGTTCATTCTAGTACTGTTTGGTCAAGGTTCTTCTGTCTCTGACGCTCTGGTTTTCGATCATAGCTCTCCATTAATCTAGGTAGCTCATCCAGATTGAATTCATAAACGCTCAATGAGTCTTAACATCAACGTCAAGCACTAACCATCCTGTCATTATTATTCATGTTATTCTCTCTGTAATCTTTAGACCGGCAGATACCAGTCCTTCGACAAACCATCGACTTCTTTGGCCCACCACCCCCATGTCCATCAACCACAGTCGATTTAGATGTTGATTCCGTTCCTGATCCCTCTTCCAACCAATCACCTCTTGCCGCTACTGCATCGACCGATATATCTAATGCTCCTGCCACGATTGCCGATCCCATTTCCGCACCTTCCCCGAGTCATACATCATCCACCGCCTCTCCTCCGGCTAAAAAATCCAGAACTTCGTACGGGAAACGCTCAGATCTGGTATCAGAGATGAGGAAACCTTCATCTGCTACGGAAACCGCTCCGAAGGCACCGTCGAGTACAAACACTGGGTCAATTCCAAAACTTAAGTTGACTTTTGGAGGCGCTGGGAAACAAAGAGCATCGCTTTCAGTCAGTCACCATTTTGTCTTCTTCCTTTCCCTCATGGATTTCAAAAGAGACGGATGAATCATATTGACCACACTCTGGTCTGCTATTTGTCTAAATGATTAACAGGCCCTATTGAATTAGGACGACAGGCGACAGCAACATATATATCTATGATCCACTGGCAATGCGAAGTCTATGAGCTCGATAGCCGTTTAAGGGGAAAGTTAAGGTTCCACGCATCTATCTCGAAATTCTGACAACATGAAGAGATCGACTAGTTAGATGGGCGAACAAAAAGACCAGAGCACATACCCAAAAGATGAGAAGGGGACAGTAAGAAACTGAGTATAAGTTCCCCTCCCGATAAAAGAAAGATACAAAACGAAACGGCTGAGACATGCTCGTGATAGATGGAATGGGAGATGGACCCAAATATATAGAAAGAGAGAAGGATAATAAAAACCACGAGACTATTCCTCCAAACTGGCCAGTCGATTAAGCCAGTCCTTCATCTTCATCCAGACCTGGCCTCATCACATACGATGGTCTCGTAAATCCCAACCCAACAACCGGGCCATTGTGCTCTGCTTCATCTGTCTGGGCACCCAATCCCACAGTCTTCAACGGCGAGTCTGGTAGGGGTGGGGCCAAAGTAAAAGGCTCAGTTCCGCTGCTTGTGCTGGTACCCAGTCTAGGGCTGAACGCCGATTCCTCTGAGGCAGATGACATCCGATGCATCTGTCGGGAGAGCGAAGCTATTGAAGGCGAGTAGGATGGAATGCCTGGAACAGGCTTCCTACGCACCGTCCTTGGCGATGAAGGCGAACTAACGGAGTTCGGAGACGTAGGTGGGCTTTGTAGGCCGTCGATGAACGGATGTTTACTAGGATGCTGTTGCTGTTGTCGTTGTAAGGCTTGCATTGATGGCGAGCCTTTCATTCCCTGAGAACCTTCAAGTTCCGATTTAGATCGGTGATGAAAGGCGGTCATACCTGGAGATCCATTAGAAGCTTGGTTGTTGATCGAGATCAATTCTGGCGCGGAGATCTCCATAGGAGGTCGATTCTTGTGGCTTTTGGATCCGAACAATTGCCCAGGAGAGAAGGGGGCTTTGAATCGTTTTCTGCTGCTATTACCAACACTCCCTCTGCCATCCTTAGGTGAAGTAGGGCTAGGGAGATTTATAGATTCACCAAATCCGGAAGAACTCATATCTGGTGTGATATCTATACGTTGACCAAACTGGCTGATTAAAGATGATGAGCTATCTCCATACCGGTAGTGATCATTGATGTCTGTTGCCGAACCCGAGAGAGAGATGGCGTTCGAGCCCACAGGCAATTCAGGTCGGGTCATTATAGGAGCAGAAATTTCCGCTGGCAAAGGTGGACTGGCATCTTCGCTTGATCGACCCCATCTAAAACCTCGGAAACCTTTTGAACTTTTGGAGGAGCTCATTCTCGGTCGTTGGGGAGAAGGAAAAGGAGATGAAGAAGTATCCGAGGAACCGACATGTTCGCTTAAGTCGAATGTACTTTCTGCAGGTAAATCATGAGATGAATCCTTTTCCCGAGGAAATACCCAGGGTCGTTCAGAATGATGGGACACAACAGAGAGCGAGTCGGTGTCCTCTATAGAGCGGTGTGATGAAGCCCGAGGCAACTGGACAGGGTGAAGGTTCTTTGACGATTCATCGAAAGGAGAGTTGTGGATGATGGTAGAAACTACACGATTAGTTGATCTTGAAGAGAAGTCTCTCGCATTGCTATCAGTGTTCTGAATCGAGCCAAGAGAAACGCCATTTGAAGTTCCATGGTAAGGCGTACGTGCCACAGACGAAGGATTTATTCTATCCGACAGGACTGCTCGGTCCATAGGATCAGACGCATCAATTCTTGCTGGCGAAAGCAGGGCCTGGTCTGTTTGTTCCGCCAACGAGGGAAACAAATTATGACTTCGACTTGGTATGGACAAGTCTCGAGGGGAAAGCGAACGAAGAACTGGATGAACAAGCAGTAATGTCAGCGAACGAATTCGTCCAAACACTCAGAAGGGAAGCGGTAAAGCAAGAAAGGGAGAATACGAACTGTTCTCTAGATCATTCAACTTATCATGCATCAGCAGCGCACTTCCTCTATTTCCTACCTCATCATCATCTCTAATCTCGAAAGGGTTTGTCTGAGAAGAGCTCCTCATTTCCATATCTGACGAGCCTCTCATCCTGATCGGTCTCGCCCCTGGTCTTCTTTTCAGATAGGCCAGTTCTACACCCGAAGCATCGGACATCGGTGAGAGTATCGAATCCGGTTCTCCTCTTGGAATCATGGAATGAGAGTCACCAACGTTCATCCTACTAGACGAGCCGAGAATTAAAGAAGCGGCAGGAGGAGAGCCTGTAGGATTCAGCAAAGTAGTGAAGACACCAGCTGTAGAATCTAGATCGAGCGTCAAATTGATGTTTTTCGGTCTTCTGGTTGCAGATCCTTCGCGAGCTTCAGGACTGGGAACTGAGTGAATTGGGTGAGCTGCCAATATCGAATTGACTTCTCTAGCGTTCAGAACGAACTCATTCATTCCGGCAGCCTCCGGATATGCCCCTTCAATAGGCCTCGACATGTCGTTGAAAGAAGAGGATGGATGGAGAGATAGTTCTTCCGCTGAGAGTTGAAGGTCCCCTTTTCGCTTTCCAAACGCGGACGAAGGGTTCCTTGAGTCTCTCAAAGAACTCCATTCCAACTCATCCGAAGGAAGCATTCTTTCTAGAAGATCGTCGATTTCCTTCTCTTCCTCCTCATGTTTCTGCTCGCTTTCATCTTCCAATGGAGCATAGCCATCTTCTTCGTCGAAACTATCTTCGAAAGAAGAAGGTTCATCATTTTCCCTGTCTTCTTTAGAGAATTTGGCTGACGAAGCTTGAACGCCCACATCAGAGAAAGCGACATTCTCTTCATCCTCCTCACTATCGACCTCATCATCTCTTACATCTAATGGGATACCTTTCTTCTTGGTCCATGCATCCCACCATTCGCCCGCTCGATCGATATCGATTCCAAACTCCAAAGACCCTACAATTCGCAGTTCTGGCGGCTTGAAATTTGAAGTTTTATCAGATTCCTCCCCTGCCGGAGGAGCCAGAAAATGAGAGGCTATCAGAGGTTGAGCCACTTGAGATGACGAACTAAAAGCTGCTGAGTCTGAAGTATCGAAGGCAGATGATGGGGTACGGTTGGCTGGTTGACGAGAGAGAGATACCGGTGTTTTTTTCCGTTTGGTCAAGGATGCTGGAGAGAGTGAAGAGGGAGATCGGTATAGAAGAGATTTGCCTGGAGAAGCAAGCCGCATCGGGGGGGTATTTGTGCGATTGGGCGAAAGACGGGAAAACGCTGGTTTACGTTCCTCTGTATGGCCAATTAGAAGGGTCGCTGAAGAGATATGAGAAGATGAATTCGTGTGTGGAATATTATCTGGTGAATGACTATGAGAGCTGACTGCTGCAAGAGGCTTTAAATGCGGTGTGGATAAACTTTGTTTAGCCGACTTGGGTGAGCCGGTATTATCTCCGTCCGAGCTATGATGATGGTATGTCGACATGCCATCGAACACGTCTCCCCAGACTAATCCCCAAGAATCCTGCCCAATCTTAATCTTCGTCTTTTTTGGTCGATGCTTCTTGCCTTGACTCATTCCTGTTCTGGAAGTACGTTCCTCCGACGGAGGCGTGTCGATGACTAGGAAGAGAATCAAGCCCACGGTGGTGGGTAATCTATATTCTCGCGCGATGACTTCCAGCTGAGATTTGTGCGTAGGCTGCAAAAGAAGCAAGGCTTGAGGATACCGTGACTTGAGGCTTGCTGGAGGACTGACACAAATCAGATGTCTCGGCTTCGACACTGCCCGACGAGGAAACAGAGGGGTATATGCAATCGATCCGGTTGGCGATGAATGAGGCGACGGCGCGTGTGTTATCGGACCAGCGGAGTAGGCCGTTAGTACAGATGAATTGGAAGAGATAGATCTCTGTTGAGAATGTCCACCATGGGAAGGCAAGGGCAATGCGAGCGAGCTTAACAAAGGGGAATGCGAATCCAAAGATCGACTCTGCGGAAGAGACAAATTGACCCCAAACGCCTGAGCAATTCGAGCAATCTTCTGAGGATCCAGTCGAGACGTTGGATCCAAGTTTTTTTTCCAACGCGGTGTTTCCCTTCGCACAAGACTTGTTGAATTGTCGATGTCTTCGAATTTGTCCTCATCATCGCGAAGTGAGGGTGAAGGTGGGTTGGCAAGACCGAAGCTAGTGGATACTTCAGGCACGCCTAGGTCACCAGATTGAGGAGAAGTATAAGGAGTTTTTCGAGGAGTAGGTCGTCGAGGCCAAGCAGTCTCCGCCGACATGAGGATTGGAGCTATAGTTCAGAACGGTGATCACACGCGAAGGTCCAGCGAGGTAGCCATCAGTGAAGATGAATGAACAGGCGACCAGATTCAGTTTGACTAATCTAGAAAGAGAGAGGAAGAGACGAAAGATGACTGCACAAAATCAAAGAGCTTACCTTGAGAGTTCATCTTCTTACAAGACAAATCCTTGGGCTCTCACAAACCCAAGAGCTAGAAGGTCTATATCAATACAAAGGGGAATAAGTAGGCAAAGCTTAATGGAAGGCTTTTGACTGATGAAGAACGAATGGGTGTATGCGTAAGGGATTATGTCTGTTGTCAGAAGAACCTTAATGGAAATAGGACGAGCGAGAGGGTTGATCGCGCATGCTGTGAACGAGTTGAACACGTGATTAAGATATGACGCGTCGCGTCTTCTTATATTCAGCGTGTTTCTTACTCTTTTCTCTCCTTCTACAGTTATCCTTGCTACCAATCCCTCACTCTTTAACTGCTCATCTTGGCTTTGTGTAGAGTTTGGCGTACATAGCACTGATGAGTCTAGATATCCCTTCACCTTCTCTTTCACCGTCACCTTCTTCCTCGTTCAGTTTGGTGCAACAGCAATCGATATCAATCATCACTCAAGACCGCGCTCACTCGTCTGCCTCAAGATCGCCGGAACAAAGCAGCACTCCTACGACTTATCTGTCCATCTCGGGGTTGGAGGACGATCAGGTAGCAAAGCTACCGGTATTTTTGCCTACACCAGAAACAGAAGCCGATGGGTTGTTTCTCACTCAAGATATACCTATCAACAAAGGAGGTTCGGCATTTGTTGATCTTTCTTGTAGCTCAATCCCTTTTTTCAATATGCTCACGAACGTCGCCTCTTGGGTCTTTTCACCCCTCCTTTCTCTTGTTTCCGTTCTCTTAGGGTTTTCATATATTCCATGCGGACCTTCGACAATATCATCGCCTTCCCCACATCATCCGTTTCTTCGGTACATCCCTCAATTCCCCGATGTCTCTATTCCACATCTCTCGTTTTCCGACCGGTCGGCTCATCTTCGAGTTTCCCCCTCAGCGTTGACAGCGTCGTCTGCTACCGGCTTCCGTTCCGGTAGAGCGACTACACCCGTCCGGTTCGGCTCATTTTATTGCGAATTTCTTGTCGATCGAGGGGGTGGCGATATCCCAACCTCGCACACCTCCTCCGCAACACTTGACGGAGCCCATGTCAGACTAGGCTGGGGACGGAAAGAAGCTAGTTTGAACAGCCCGGTCGGGCTAGACGGCTACTCGTACGGCGTGAGAGACAAGACGGGCGAAAAGGTGACGTGTTCGCGGACGAAAAAGTATTTTGATAAAGGTTTCCGAACGGGTGATGTTGTCGGACTTTGGATCTCGTTACCAGAAGAAGGTAAGGGTAAAGGAAGAGAGGTTGTATGGGAGGAAGGTAATGTCCCAAAGATGGTAGACATTCCTCAGAACATCACGGCCGATGAGACTCAACATGAGAAGGTCCCAATAATCGCAGGAACTCTCAAGGATCCCATCGCTGTCCAATCACTACCAATCGACGAGTTGACATCCCCTCAGATCATTCGCCAGCGAATTCCTATCAGATATAAATCACAGCTGTATTTTGAGACAATCGATCCGCCGTCGACCAAAGAGATGGACACTCTGCTACTTCCTCCACCGAAATCTGTGATAGCACCTGTAGCACCTATCGGTGCAACCTCGACAGGCAACGGAAAACGCAAGAAATCTACTCGGATTACCAACAAGACCTTACCATCTGTTGACTCGATGCGGCCCGCGATCGGTACTCAACCTCTTCGGCCACTTCCCGTACTCAAAGGAAGTAAGATCGCGTTTTTCGTGAACGGTTCAAGCCCAGGCTACGCGTTTACCGATTTGTTCGATTATCGACCTCTCCCACCTTTTCCAAGCTCGACCAAGAAGACGGTCAAGTCAAAGAGCGCGACACAAACTGGAACCGGGTCAGGGCTGGGACCCGGGCTAGGCGGCGCAACGGATGATGGAACTTTAGGATACTATCCCTTCTTGAGTGTCTACGGCGGAGGAAGAGTCACCTTCAATCCAGGGCCAGATTTTAGGTTTCCCCCTCCGGATGATATCGAATCTTATTTGGACAGTCAGGAGCTCAAGCAGCAACCGACGTCGGTTCTTGAGTCCATAATAGACTCGACAGCGACGACTAAGTCAGAACCTCCGTCGGAAGAGAAGTCAATATCTGTTGCCCTCCCAGCTGTTCTTCCTGATGTAGCTTTCACCAGTTCAACGTGCTCCCGGACGTGGCTTCCACTCTCGGATCGCTATGATGGTTACATGGAAGAGCATCGGGCGCTCGACGAGCGGGACGAACGTTCCTTTCTCAAGACATACGTTCCTCCGGAAGACGTCGTTCAAAATGCTAGTTTGGTTAGACCTAAAGCGGAGAAACGAAAGTCGAACGTCTTGGTTTCTACTGCCGGTCAGACCTCACCAGGATCGACTGGGCAGTCACAGACAGATGAGCTCTCGTTCCATCAGGAGTACGACCCAATGTATGGCTCGACAGAGACAGTCGGCAAGCCAGCCAGCTCGTTTCAGGGTCCGGCGAAGAAAGCCTACAAGAAGAGTCGACTCGGACTGGCGCTTTCTTCGGATGACGAATTGATGGCCTCTCACCCCGGTTCTCGGTCCGGATCTCGTTCACCTTCTTCATCTTCTGTTCTCTTTTCGTCTGTACCTCTTATGGATCCAACAGAAATGACATCTGTACCTACACCAACGGTCATACATTCCACTAGTTTCATATCGAATTCGGCCCAGATGACACCGACATTTGTTGTGCCTATAAGCTCGTCCCCATTGCCCATGATACCCATTCCCCCGTCGTCGTCGTCGTCGTCGTCGTCTAATCCTGTTTTACTGCCTTCCCAAACTTTGCCGATTCCAGTCCCTGTAGCAACTCAATTCTCAGATGACGCTGGCAACGGCGACGACAATGATAAAGATGACAGCACCGCTGTGGATGGGTCAGATCGGAAGCAATGACGGTCAACCGTTTGTACTTCAGACCGACGATATGCGGCCCGGCTTGAACTTGTATCCAGATCTGAGGCTGTAGCCGGACTTGGGATCAGCAGTCGAGGAGAGGACATAGACCTAGAACATTGATGTCTGACATGTTCATAGATAGAAAGCGATGTCAAGTCTTAAAGCGTAGCTTCCTGGGAGAACGAGAGAGAAAGAAAGGGAAAGGATCTTGAATAATCAGTGGAATGTCGAGAGATATGTTAATTTAAATTTGAACTCAACCGAGAGAGGGATGAATGTTTCATGAACATTGAACATAAGGATAAGTCAGGGAGAGAAGTTAAGAGTTGGCGAGGTTGTCCAAACTGTCTAAATCACACAGCCTTATGTCCCTCGGCCATGTTTTTCTTGTCGAGGTTTTTGATATGTCATAACAAATAAACTGGAACCAAAAAGAATATATTCAAATGAAAGACGAAAGGAGTTTGTTAAGAATCATGTATGTTGCGGGTGTGGGCTAATAGAAACCAAAGAACCAACAAGTCAATGTTGAGTTGAAACTGCCTTTTCTTTTCTTTTCCTTTTCTTTAGCATGGTACATCACATAGAACAGAGAACAACATGAGACCTGGGGGTTAGCGGGGGAGGAGAAGGGGAAGGAGAAGGAGAAGGAGAAGGAGAAGGAGAAGGAAAGGGAGGTGAAAATGGATTGAAGTGATGAAGTGATGAATGGTTGAATGGTTGAAAGGATGATGGATAGGAAAATGGAGGTGCGAATATGCGAGACCAGCTCTACAGAGAAGCATACAAAGTGGGAATCAATGACACCAAATAAAGGAGGAGACCCCAAAAGTTGGTAAGGGTAAAAAGAAAGGTCGATAGGACAAGACGAGAGGGGACGTGAGAAGAAAAAGAAAAGCTAGGTCATCCACATAGGAAGTAACTCCCATGTAAAG
Source organism: Phaffia australis (assembly GCA_014825575.1). Classification (NCBI taxonomy): domain Eukaryota; kingdom Fungi; phylum Basidiomycota; class Tremellomycetes; order Cystofilobasidiales; family Mrakiaceae; genus Phaffia; species Phaffia australis. Next base: position 25,700 of record MVAH01000034.1, on the reverse strand, counting down.
CGGATAAGAACAACCCTCGGTATATAGATCACATACTATGTGTTCAGAGTACATGTCGGGTGTGTGAGGAAAGGAACAAACGAACCAAGAATAGGAGAAGAGGTAACGCATGTAGGAGAGTATGTGTGAGTGATGTAGGAACAAATGAACATGATAAGTAGAAAGAAAAAGAAAGCAAGAAAGAATAGTGGGATTACAGTATGAGTGCAAGAGAAGACATGAATGAGTAGGTAGGTACGAGCGAAAAGCTTGAGGGAAAAGGGTCCAAGAAGAATAAGACGATATGATATTAGAGATCGGATCTCAGATACACAGGCTCTTCCTTCTATGAAGACTATCGCTCTTTGAAACATGCTTGTCGGTTGATCTATGATATCCGAATCGGCCGTATCGGACGAGTCGAGGTTCCGGTGTCTGCTCTAATTGTCGATCACCAGCTAACTTGTCATTGTCATCGTCGTCGTTGTTGTTGTCGTCGTCGTCATCACCATCCTCCTCCTTGAGCGCACTCATCCAATCCAAGTCTACCCCAAGACTTCTTGCCCTTCTGTCTCGGAGAGATCTGTCGATCCGTCTTCTGCCAACTTCCATGACCTGCCTGACAAGTCTGGAGGACTCTTCTCGCTCGGGCGGAGGGGTGATGGTAAGCGTCGGAACAATCAGCTGATCAGCTCTTGTCGCCGCCGGAGGGGTAACTGCAAGCTCAGGCAGGTCGATTGAAGTTCGAGGAGGTGTGACGTTATTCAGATCGTTCTGTTGTGCCCGCTGTCGTCGGGCAAGCAAGAAAGGAGGAAGTCTGCTGGCAACTGTGATTGGGGTGTGGTCAAAGTACGACGTCGTTTCCTCCTCCGGAGTAGTCACCGAGATACTAGGCGCGAGGAGCTGGGTAGCGATTGCCTCGGGGTCGGATGATCTTCGGACCGGGAGGTGATTATTGACCGAGTGCTGCTGCCACTGGTGGTGGTGGTGATGGTTGCTTTGATGATAGGCTACTCTGCGTTGGATTTGGGCGAGCGAGGGAAGAGAGAAATGTCGCTTGTCGTCGAAGGGTCTGATCGCCGGTCCGGAAGAAGGCAGATTCTTGGGAACGCCGACACCAAAAACTGATTTGAGAGGACCAGACGTTGGATGTGGGAGTTGGACAAGGGTGCTGCTCTTGGCAGAAGAGATTCGTCGTTTGAGAATGGCAAAACAGGGACGACGACCGAGATCAACAACTTGCTCTCCTTCGACTTCGCCATCATCTTCTGACCGGACGAGAGTTGACTGAGCTTCAAAGGTGGATGTGCCTATTGGGGTCATGCAGCTTCCTGAATCAGATCCTTCATCTTCATCGGAACCAGAATTGGTCGTCATTCCAGGAACCTCTTCTTCTTCTCCTTCAGGGATAGCATATTGTTGCCTGGAAGGAGAGTGAGCGGATAGGTCGTGAGACGCGGCGTCAAAGCCAATCATGCCATGAGACTTTGTTGCATAGTAGTTCACAAACAAGTGATGATGATGATGATGTTGTTGTTGTTGTTGTTAATGGTGGTGACGGTCAGTCACGTATTTCGTTAGAGTTGAGTTGAAAAGAAGAACAGAAGTCTGTTTGACTTACAAATAGACTCCCATTGTCTACAGCAGAAGATGCTGAGAAGGCAAGAGGGTCAGAGCTCGGCAAGACCATGTTGGCTTGGATCACCCGCAGTTGACCCATGCGAGAAGATGAGAGGTCGAGCGCCTTTGGGCCGGAGGATACGCGACGAGGTCTAGGCCGAACAGTAGACTGAAGATGAAACGAGAATTGATCTGTTCGATCGTAGAGTTAAGGCACGAAAAGAGGGAGAAGAGAACACGCGAGAGACACGACGGTAGAGGCAAGGAAACAGACCGCGTCAACTTGTGAACTCGGGACAGAAGGAGGAAGAAGAAAGATGAAGCAAACTGACCACTCTCAGGCATGGAGTCGCTATCAGCTTCTTCCTGAACGGAAGAGAGTCCCCAGCTGGGAATGTTGGAGAGAGTCTCCCGACGCTTGGTTCGCTCACGCTGGACGTTCTTCTGTACGGCTTTCTCAGCCGGACTCGGAGATTGGAAGCGAGGAGTGTAGAAGAGTTCTGGAGACGATTCTGGAGAAGAGTAGAGCACTGATTCGGCACACGTCTCGGCGAGGAAAGATGAGGAGGATGGTTGAATGTTGTAGGCGAGCATGTTAGACGAGACAGGATATGGAAATGTTCTATCTTTAGAAAAGGAATATCTTGGCGCTCAGAGCTCTGGATGATAAGATTTGTAGTCTAATGATGACAACCGGTCAGGCCGTGTTCAGGACGGGCAGAACGAGGGATGCATGTAAAAAAAAGCAAACTCACAAGGCTCCTTTCTGGGGAATGATAGAAGATGATCAAAGGGTGGGACGATGTCTTTTTAGGTAGAAAACAGAGAGGGCCATCTTGATTGTCAGCTGAGGGAGGACGGACCTATCGACGAAGAAAAGGAGTCGATGGAAAGACGCGTCCAAAAACGGACGACGGCTATATCTACAGATCACTTACACAGACAAAACAAGAAAGAAAGGTATATGCTTTGACGAGATGCGTCGACCGAGCGTTGAACGACCAGCGTTGAATGATTCTTTGTCGTGAGTGTGAGTGTGAGTGTGAGTGTTTATTTTTTGGGGTGTTTTTCTTATGATTTCTGATGTTTTTTTTTTGGATCTACCAAAGGAAGTACGTCGACAAAGGAATGGAAGGGATGGAGAGAAAGGAGTCTAACCGGGTAGGTGAAGAAGAAAAGGAAAAGAAGAAGAAGAAAACGAAGGAGAAGAAAGAAACGAGGGAGTTGATCTTATTGAGAAGGAGAAGGAGAAAGAGAAGGAGACAAAACAGAAAAAGAAAGAGTCGAACAAAAGAAACGTATTAACATCCTGTAGGTTAGAAGTCCCTTGAAGGGGGCTGGTCATCCGTGCACGCGCGTGCGCGCGCCGTTGGTCAGACAAAACCCGCCTCGTTTGAATGCGGGTCGGACGCGTTGACGACACGAAAGAAGATGAGAAAAGTCGGGAAATATGTATAAAGGTGGCTGAATAGATTGATCCGGATCTGATCTCGTCTCGTTTGGTTTCGATTTGCTTTGATCTACGTTTGCTTTTGGGTTCATTTTCGGTCTGCTTCGGTCGACAGTTCATTTGGACGATGGACTGGCTCGCTTACTCGGATAAACCAAAAATACACGCGTCCGATTTTTTTCCTTGGCCTTTTCTTCCCTCTTCTTCTTTGTTCCGCAATGGGCGAGTGAACCACCAGAACCTAAGCCTTCTCCATCGTTTGGCCTTTTATGATGCTCATACTCTTCCCTGTTTGGTATATCTCTTGCACCTGTTGGTACAGAATAAATCTCGTCTGTCCGCACTTGATCCATTGAAGACAATTGATCATGTTGGACATAGCCTGTACAAACGGGTTCTCTCGGTTTCTTGTTGCCGCTCATCTCTTCTTCCATCTCTCTGGTTATTTTGTTACTTTACTTTATCACATCGGCTCCGAAACATCATTCAACATCCTTTTTCACCTTTCGTCTTTCCCTCAATTTACCCTCGGCATGAATGTCAAATATCTATTGTTCTTCGCTTCCTGCTTTCTTTTCTCATTGTTGCAGTCTGTCATTGTTGTCTCTGTTATCAGTATCGTTGTCGTCACCCTGATCGTTGTCAACCCTCAGCAGCAGCATCAATATCGTCATCGCTCGTCGATTATTGTGCTGCCAATCAGTTTACTTTACTGCGAGACATCCTATCCGATGGAACAATGATTCAAACAATCGATTGAATAATACACGCACACGCACACACACACCAATTAAACGGGGGATAAAGTAAGTATTGAATCCGGGATAGTAACTCATCCGACATGTACTCAGCACGTACACACAAACACGTCCATTCAGAACAAAAACATAATACGAGAATAATTAATATACATCCGACAATAATCGATCGAGGATTAGAAAGTTCTAGTTGAAACAATGAAGGGCCGAAGAGATAAAAAATCGAACGAGAGGATGAAGAAGAAGAGAAGAAAGAAAAAGAAGAAGAAGCAAAAGCAAAAGTGAAAGCGGAAAGAAGCTAGTAGGAAGAGAAAGCATATACAATTATCGAAACTCGAAGAATATACGGGATATGGCCCAGTCTATACATACCCACACACACTCTTCCTCCTACTTTCCTCTCTTCTTTTTCTTCTCCCCGACCGGAACCTTGGGAAGATCATCATCATACACAAATCGGACATACGTCACCTTGGTTCTTTTGATGAACGACGTTAATGGTGGTAACTTTGTCAGATCAAGATTTCCGTGGATGTCCAGCTGGGATGGAAATGATATTTAAAAAAGAAAAGATGGGAGTTAGTCACTCAACGTACGGATAGGTGACGCGTGGATTGAGAGAAAGAAGAAAGATCGAGAGTGGGGAAGAAGCAAAGTAGGATCCTCTCATTCCCGAAAAAGAGAAATTCAAATGAAGGACCATCCTCGATGCTCATCGGAGGTATGTATTTGAAAGAAAAAAAAAACTTGACGGTAGTGATCACAGTGACGATAATGAAGAACCTACCGAAGTTGTTGGCTTGATGCAACTCTTCTTCCGACTGCTCGTCATCCCTTCCGTCGGATCGTCCATCCGGCCTGCTCTATATCGATTATTGGAGACCACCAAAGATTTCTTCCATTTCACCACCTTTTCACTTGATCGACCCCCGTCCACGGCGCTCGTCGAGGTCGATGCCGACCAAAGCTGTTTCCTTCCGGATGAGGCCGACAATCGATCCCTGCGGATAGGTGACACAAATACCTCATCCTCTCCAGGTCCGAGCGAGTGGCTCTCGGTTTCTAGATCTCGACGCGAGCCCTCTCCGTTGAGACCAAGCCAACCATCGTCTTCTTCATCTTCGTCTCCCTCGCTCCCGCTATCGAACAGAGCTTTCTTTCCCCTGCGCGACCCCGCGCTAGACATGCTGCCGCTCACCGCTGTTGCCGATGGAGTCTTCTTCTGAGGCCCGGGAGACGATGGTCGATGCTCACCTTCTCGACGGACGACCGTCCGGGTCAACGCACAAAAGAGCACGCCATTCACAATCGTATTATGATCTGTCAGACTGGCTAGCTCTTTGCTCAACATCGGCGGCGGTGCTGGCACAGCTGAGGTTGCCGTCACTGACGCTGTTACTATCGGAGGCGTCGGCATTGACAAAGGCGAAGGCTGAGGAACAGATGGGGAAGGAGCGGAAGGCGCCGGTAAGGAAGCGGCAGAGCTGGACGAGACGGCAGCACTGCTCGAAGTAGCTTGAGGAAGTTTTCTGGATTTGACGGTCAATGAAGGGTTTGTCGACGGAACTATCGGATGAACTAAACCACTTATGTTACTCGTTGACACACCGCTCCCACCATGTCCAGTCCGAGACCGACGCGAAATTGGTGGCATGATGGAAGTTGGTACAACACGTCCTATAGGTTCACCTGCCGCCCGAGCCGAACGACGGGTGGGTATCGACCGAAGGGAACCAGCCGGTCTAGCCGGTCTATCCTGTCCGGCCGTTGTAGTGGATGGCGAGACCGAGAATGGCGCGGACGTCGACAACGATGACGAGACCAAAGTGGAGGCAGAGATAGGAATCAGCGAAGGTGAAATTGAGCGAACACTGTCTCCTGTTCCAGATCCTGAGCCTACTGCAATCTTGGCAGGACTATCCTCCTTTCCGCCTTGATCGGGTGCCTTCCTCGTCGAATCTACAGGCAACGTCTCAGATAAAGTGTCCTTCTGTGACCCATGACCGAAAGCCACTGAGCCCGTTCTCGAGTTCGTTACCCCGAACGGCCTTACTCGAGGTAACACCGCTAAATCAGACCCTGGAGCAGGCGATACCGATCCAACCGACCTAGAGAGCGGACCAAGCGAATGAGATCCGTAAAGCGCTGTTGTCGACGACGAGGGCCTATTAGAAGGTGAATGAATGACCCTGACAGGTGGGCCCAATGTTGTAGACTTTGAAGGCGACGAGTATCCCCCTCTAGACCTCATTGAGACTCCTGAGATGAACCCCCGAGGCTTACTGCTTAGCGTTGGTCTGAAAGCGGACTATATATTAATGCAAGAAATAACATCAGACTTGAGGTGAAGGGAACGAAGAGAAAGGAGATAAATGAAGGACACAGATTGATTCTATGGACTGGTGCAAACAGAATAAAGAGAAACGTTAACAGACCTTGGAAAGCCCTAGTCTTTCGGATGCATTTATCTCTCGCTTAGGGACCTTTGAGTCAACGTTAGACCCAAACGTCCGGCTCGGTATTTGTAGTCTCGAAGAAGGACCTATAGGAGATGATGAAAGGGTGTCCGTTGCGGAAGGTGGAGGTAGTGACAACGACAGAGGATTCGATACAGACGTCAATACTTTACTTTTGAATGTAGAAGCCGTTATAGGAACAGATACGGAGTCGGAGCTGGAAGTCGGTTCGACAGGATTGGGAAAAGTCTGCCTTAGCGGGCCAAGGGGTGTAGTTGACCCTTGAGACTTGGTCAGCTCTGGTCTATTCATCGCGAACTCATCAGGTTTCGACAGCGCCCTTCGGGACGGTGCGAATGCTGACGGCGACAATGATGATGACAATAGGCGCGAGGATTTCAGATTTGAGCTGACGTTCTTAGTCGAAGATTTTTGGGCACGTTTTGGCGTTGACCGCATAGGCTTAGAGGTAGGCTCGGTCGAGACTATTATCGGATCCAGAACTGAAATTACCGGCGTGTGCACTAGGGCATCCTTGGTAACCGACTGTATTTGTTCTCCAGCTGTGATTTTGTCCGAAGCAACAGGATTACTAGACGTCGTTATACAAGATGCAGACAAACTTGGAAGGACTCTTGGGCCCGAGGTTAGTGTTTGATGATGAAGAGGCTTGGACGATATTCCATTTGGCAGAGCAGCCGACTCCTCCTCGACCTCGCGGATGGTTGAGATCTCGAGACGGGATTGACTGCTGTGTGAGGTTCTTCCCTCGTCCAATAAAAACAGATTCTCCTTATTATTAGGTGATGTCGGTTCCGGCATCTTCTTCACATCTTGTCCGTCCAACACCTGGCTCCCATTTGCACCATGCTCAACTTGCTCCGTCTTTGCTACGCTCTCCACATCAGCTACACCTTCTAGATCTCCAACATTGTTGTCGCCCTTCTGACTCTCCGTTACTTCTCCGTTCTTCTCATCATCTTCAAGCTCGTTCATATCTACACTTTCTTCTGCCACCAGGTCCTCTCCGCTTCCTTCACCCTGTGCGTTTGTTCCAACGTCTGGACCTGACGCATCACCGGTTTCATCAGCACTGTCTGAATCCTTCACGTGAGGAACATCAGACGACGTGACTTCTGTACGTTCTTGATTCGATTCGATGATAACCTCCGAGGTGGGTTCTTCAACAGGCTCCTCGACGGGGTCTACGAGTGTTACATCAGATGCCTCCTCAGTGCTATCTTCAGAATCGTCTTCAGCACTACTTTTCGTTGAGATTTCAGCAGGCTCTTCGACGGCTTCCTCAATGATGGCTGGAGCAACCTGCGAGGCGATGACCGAGTGGGTCTCCCCAGTGGTAGTGTCATCAGTGGTCTCCTCGAGGTGTTTTTCGGCGGTGTCTAGTGTGACGATCTCGGAAGAAGCCGCAACTATCGCTTCTGAAATCGTTTCTGAAGCCTCTCCGATGAACGCATCTGGATTTTCCCTCAGAACAGACTCCTCAATAGGATACACAAGGGTAATCTCTCCTTCGAGTTGATCCTTCGCTTCTTCTTCTGACGCGTCCTGATTCACATTCTCCGAAGCCAGATCGAACACCTGAACCACAACTCCCTCTTCCTCCTCTTCCTCTGTCTCCCAATCCTCTTCAGGCTCCTCGTCAACTCTCACATCTGCTTGTCCTTCTAGTTCAGGTTCAAGCTCGCGTTTAGGTTCGTCTCCTGGCTCGTCTTCAGAATTAGCTGCGTCAGATCCGTCCTCTGTGGAGAAGGATTCGTCGGCTTTCATCAGGTGGGATGGCTTTCTTCGGGTGTGGTGGATAGTTCGCGCACGGGATGTGATAAATGTCGAGACCGGTGAGCCGCACGCGGATAGACCCGAGGGTGAAGGAGGAAACACTAGAGAGCGCGTTGATGGCGAAGGAGCTGATGTCGAATCGGCAGGAGGCGAAGCAGGAGGAGTGGAGAGGAGACGAGCTGGGTCATTCATATGTTTCCCAGCAGATTCCAAGTATGTTTGGCAGGACGATCGTCGGGAGCTTCGTGGTGGTGGGGTTGAACATGGGGATTGACCTGTTGTTTGACACAATCGAGAGAACCCACAAAACGGGAACGATGTAACTAGTTGGTATTAGAACCATTCAGTGATGACTATAAAGCAGAGAAGTACAGACACACCGCTTGACACGATAGGCAGCTCGTGCCGACCGATTTCTGGGAACGACAAAACCGGATGGTTTCCTTCTTGGAGACTTGGATCTTCCCAAAGTGTCTTTCGCCTATGAAACTCTCTCGAATCCTTATGTCTGACCTTCTGGAGCAGCTTCCGCTCAGGCGTTCTCGTCGGACCATAAAATATTCTGTTTGGGTTCGAGTCCGAGTCGGACCCGGATGACCACTCGTCGAACGAACTACACGTCGACGCGGTTTCTGCTGCCGTAGATTCTGTTTCCGAGACGACGTCGTCGTTACTGCAGCCTTGATTAGATAATTGGGTAGGACGATACGGGGAGGTAGAAGAGGTGGATGGTATATTGTCAGTGATACGTATGGGCGTCAGAGGACGATGTTCCATCTAGAGCTCAATAAAGAAAAGGGCGAAAGGTTGCGCGTTTGAAGAAGAATAGGATGGACGATATCGATCAATGATGATGATGATGATGATGATGATCACACGCTTCCTAACGAAGCCCAAAACGATATTTCTTGTTGTTTCTTCTGTGGATTGTATAAAATCAAACGCGTTCGAACGGAACCGACTGCTTACGTAATCTCAATAAATTTGTAGTCGCCCAGACTCAAAAAAAAATCCTACAGACTGAGTTACATCAATTTTGACGAAGACTTTTTTTATATCTTTCTCAATTGAAGTTCTGCTCTCTCGCTGGTCTCTTTGAATCACCGGTTGACGTACTTGCTCTCGTGGTACAGGAAGAAGCTCACTTGCTTCTATCAGCTTTTTTTATCAGGTAAGTTCATCTTTTCTGTTCCAACGGAGCGCACAAGGCTGATCGTCAACTTTTACCTTCGTTTCGTCTGGTCGTCTGCTCGCCTGATCGTCTGTTCTTCAACGGTTGACCGACTTTACTGTTTCTTCGTCGCTTTCTCCTCTACTCAAAAACAGCTTCTAAGCCTTTGAATAGGTCTTAACCCTAAAAGGGATATTCCAACCTCTTGTTTCTTGGGAAACAGGTCGATACAGCTTGCATCAAAGAACTCGCGTGTTCTTTTTATTCTCTCTCGGAACAATACATCATGGTCTCAGCACTCTTTAGGGCCGCAGAGGCCGGGGATCTTGGTAGAGTCAAGGAGACTCTGGCAGAACAGGGAGTTGATTTGGAGATCAAAGGTAAGTCTCCCTTCGTCTTTTTCCTGTTCTTGTCGAGAACCGTTCGATGAAATGGGTCTCGGGGATATAGAGGAAAGCCAATTTGAGAGTATCACTTACTCTATTGGTTTCTCGCGCTGGTCTGTTTCTTCCTTCAGATCACACCGGAACCACGCCCTTGATCGCTGCTGTCAAAGGATCTCATGTCGAGATCGTCAAGGAGCTTTTGACTGCTGGTATGTCCCTATTCTCTATACCTTCCAGTCCCGTTCCGCTATATCCATCGTGATTGGCTCCATCTGCTACGTTCTACTCCAAAACGACGCTGATCGCTACAATGGCATCTTGGAAATTTTCACAGGAGCAGACCCTTTGAACCCTTCATCTTCCGGTCCTCCCTCCATGCATACTACACTTCCAGAGATCCTTTCTCTTCTTCCCCCAGTCCCGTCCTCCCAGCTTAATCAAATCACTCAGGCGCCTCCACCTCCGATGCATTACCCGTCCGCTCCGTTCTACCCACCGTCCGACATGTACGCATCTCCCAACTCTGGAGATATGCTTTACTCTCTCAACGGAGCAAACAACGGTGTCTATTTTGGAAACGGTGCAGGAGCAGGCGGAGCTGGAGGGTTCATTCCTTATGGGGCTGGAGGCATGAATGGGTTCATTCCTGGGATGGGACTTCCTCCTCACATGATGAACGCGCCTCACATGATGGGTTACGGAATGGGTGGTTTTATCCCTGGGCACGGAATGCCTATGATGGATCCCCAGATGCAGCAGGCACCTCCTCACCACATTCAGCAGCAGCAGCAGCAGCAAACTGATTCAGATGAGAAGGGCGACAACAGTGGGGTAGACAATGGAGCTGGAACGATTCCTCCTCCGGATATCTCGAAGAATATCCCTTGCAAGTGAGTGAAGAATCCTTCCTACCTATAGAATCTTCGAACCAATTTTCTGGAGCTAATTGCTTCCGATTTCGTGTCTCAACAGGTTCTATCCTGGCTGCAAGTACGGTAACCAGTGTGCATTCTCTCATCCTGCTCCCCAGCCTAACGTACCTGTTGCTATGCAGCAGCCTATGTTCAACCGGTCCCCTTCGATTATGTATCCCCCTTACGAGTCTTCCTCTCCGGTCTACAACCCCTACTCTCATCACCCTCACGGTCAGCCATCGTTCTATCCGATGAATCCGTATGGATACCCTAACCCTTCACCACCACCTCCGATACCGATGAATGTTGCGTCTGCTCCGCCGCCGCCTCCTATGCACAACATGGCCAGCCCTTCGCAGACCACCATGTTCCCATCTAGAGGGGGTCCCCCACCGATGGATTACGACGGTGACAGCGCGTTCGTTGTCGTTCCTCCGGTAAACCAGATGCCTCCTGTATTCGCACCTGCACCTGCTCCTGCCTCGGCTCCTCTTCCTCCATCAGCCCTGTCGACCGCCCCACCTGCGCCTCTCCAACCGTCGGCCGCATTCGCCCCTTCTTTCGTTCCCCAACAGACTACCGCCACTACTGCCGCTACTTCCGCACCTTCCTCTACGTCTCTCTCCTCCCTGGCCTCTCGAGAAACGATCGCTGCCGGAACCGGTACAGCTCCGTTAGCAGAGAATCAGCCACAGCAACAGCAGCAGCAGCAGCAACACCCGGGGTCCTCGTCGTCTTCAGCGATAAAGGCACCTTTCCCTTTTCCCCCTCGAGCAGGAAACAAGTACGGACCGTTCCATCACGGACCTAATGGGCCGAACGGGTTCAACAAAAAGTGGATTGGTGGTGGAGGTCGACACCAGGGTCCGTCGACCAAGTGGGTTGGCGGTAACGCTCCCCCTTGCAGCTTTTTCCAAGCTGGCGCTTGCAGGAACAACGATATGTGCCGATTTCCTCATCTTTTGGCCGACGGAACCGATTGCCGACTACCTGGTGTCATTGATGGATCAATCCCTTCTGCGCCTATCTCAGCTGTTAACGGCAAGCACGGAGCTGCCCGAGCTCCTTTCGCGCCCAACTACCCTGCTTCCACCAAGACCCTTCAAAACAACGCGGCCATGAAGATCTCCCAATCCTCAACCGAAGCTTCGGCAGAGAACCTTCCTTTGACTCAGCTCTCCCTCGAGTCGTCGGCTTCGAACGGAGATACGTCTGACAAGGCCGGTTCAGCTGTCGATACTGCTGCCGCTTCTGTGACCTCTGCAGCTGTGTCGTCGTCATCATCAGGATCTGCACCTACGTCCTCCGCTCCTGTCACTATTGTTGCTCCTAGCCCTCACTCCAATATACATTCTTCTGCCCGACACACGACGATGATCCAAGGGGCTCGGTCTCAGCCCACTACTCGAGTCGGTTCTCCTGCCACTGCTGGTGGACCTGGTAATCACTATCCCAATCACTTTTTGCCCCAGCGAAATCCTCGATCTGCCTCGGCCAATGCCTTTGCCGGAAGGACCCCTATCGCTACTTCTAACTCTACCAATAGTGGTAACGTAGCCGCCTCGTTAACTACTCCAACTTCCGGTGCTCTGGCTCATGTTCAGTCGAGTGGATCCCAACATCAAAAGGTTCCCTCCTCTGCTGACTTTCCTGCTCTTGGAAGCTCAACCGGCAGTCTAAAGGACCTTTCTGGCTCGGCAGTGTTGACAAACGGAAGCGGCAAGACTGCGGCTCAAATCCTAAGTGCGCCTGCTCCTGAGAAAGTCAAGACTGGAGCTGTTTCTATGAACGGAAAGAAGCAGCCCGCCTCGACCAAGGTTGCCGCTCCTGCCGCCCCTGTTACCCCCGTTTTCCAAGAGGAGGCCACCGGGGCGAGTGACGACAGTTTTTCCTCCACTGATGTGAGTCTTGATGTGTTCTATTATTTTTCTGAGGGATAGATCAGAATATTATTTCTCACCTGCTGTGTGAGATCTTCTTTGCTACCTAGAAATCCTCAGAGTCCGGAGAAGACGGCGTGATCGTCAAGTCAGCGAAGTCTGTTCCATCCGCGCCCAACGGAGGCCCATCGCCTGGCCCAGCGAAGAGAAATCTTGTCAGCTTTGCTCATATGGTTGGAGGCGTCAAGGGTTAGATGGTTCTTTCTTGCCTCCTTCCTATTGTCTGCACTATACCTTCTATCTGCATTCCCTCCTTTCATGTGTTTACGTTCGTTTGCCGAGAGTTGGTTCGGAGTAGCCACAAAAAAAAACACCTCTTCCATTTCGCGGTTGCTCTCATCGATTTTTTCTGCTTTGGATCCATTCTGCCTTGACTCCTCTTTTTACTGTCTTATTTCTTTTGACTACTTCTCTTAATCTTTCTTCTTATACTTCCAATCATCACCAGTTAGCCGTTTTTCAAGGTCTTTCGTCTTCTTCTCTCATATCTTGCTTCGAGTTTGCTTTCTTATCTCTTCCTATAATGTACCAAGCTGTTGCTTTTCTATCCTTCATTTTCTTTCCTTCCTCTCCCCTTCTATCATCTTTCTCGTAGTTCATCTTTTAACTTTCTTCAACAAAAAAAGCCATATGCGCACCCTCATTCTGACATACGAGCTCGATCTTCCAATTCCAATCCCTCTCGATTTGTCTGTTATCGTGTCTTTCTCCTCATTCCGTTCTATTATCTTTTCTTTTATCGTCACCACCCACCCCCACTCTCTCGTATCGTGTCCTAGTCTGACCTTCACTCTACTCTGCCTTCTATGTTTCTATCACTATCTCTTTTGGGTTCTCTCCCCTCTCCCTCTCGCCGTCAGGTGAAGTGACCGATGGATTCGTCGTTGTTGCAGCTTGGCTTTCTCTCGTCCACTGGCGTATATGAGTTTATCCATATCTATGTTTTTTCATTCCTTCATTTAGGGTTAGAATTTCCATGACAGAGACGGAGCTGCAGGACGCGTCTCTCTGAGAATGAATATGAGTCTATCTTCATGAGCCTGGGTCAGTCTGTTACCAAATAGGTACTTCTAAGAGAGGTCATATACACCCTCTAGCTTTCGGAACAGAGGACAATGAGAGAACGATTTTGGGACCATATAACCATCTGATCTTCTGTTATCACTTGCTATCTTTGTCTTCAATCTTGATCTCTCCCTCGTCAATCAACTCCTTGACCTCCTCTTTCTTTCTCTCAATCTCTTCCGACATCCCAGACCCAAGACCCTCGGCGTCATTGAGTGCTTTCTCCTTCACGATCTCTTCGATCTTCTCTTCCGGGATAGACGTAGCCTTCGTGGAAGGGGTTTCAGAGGACGATGACGAGGATTCAACTGTCACCTCGGCCGACTCAGCGGCTTTCTTGGAGGCGAGCTCTTGCTCAATCTCTTTAACGAGTTTGTCAGCGAGTTCCTGAATGTATGTTGTGCTAGCCTTGGTAGTTTGGAGCAATGGCGAGGTCGGTTGCGAAGGGCCTGCCTCGGCATCGAACCTAAGGGTTTTCAAGAGGGATAAATCAAAGACGGTCAAACGTATCAGCACATGAATCCCAGAAAGAGGAACAAAAGGGTTTGAACGCTCGAGAAAAAGCAAAACAGAAGAACATAAAGACTTACGTTCCCCGAGAATACTTTTCGACCTTCATCGACACATGTTCACCTCGTCCACTAGCCAGTAGGACTTTGATCATCACCTCTACACTCTTATCATGAGCGTCCCAGATGTCCATCGTCTCTGTGTACGTGTACCGTTCAAAGACTTCTTTGCTCTTCGCGTGAACGAAAGGCGACCTAACGGCCGCCCAACGCTTGACCTTTCGAGGGTGTTGAGTAGGTCCGGTTACCGGAATGAGGAGAGCAAGAGCACAGTGTCGGACCATAGCGGCATACTGGGAAAACAAGGATCGAGAAATCATAAAGGGAAAGGGAGTAAGAATGAAAAGTTCAGCGTGCAAATGACGAGAAATGCATGTGTTGATTAAATATACCAACAGGTCGAAGGGATTCGTGCTCGTAAGCAGTGAACGTGATGCTATGGGTAAGGATATCGTGGGTTTTAGGTAATGTTGGAGGCTACATTGCAAGGAGAAAAGAGAAGGGAGCATCTCAGGCAGTTAGATAGACGACCGATCGAAGTCTATGAGCTTCATCTCGGACCTACAAGCGCGTAGATATCAATGTTGGCAGAGGGAAGTCGGTATGGAGGAAGTCTATATATCAGGGAAAGACATATAAAGAATAATAAAAGGATAGGTGTAAGTTCCGACGACCTGATAGGCCTCCTTTACGAATCTTGTCACAAGAAGGATCATGGATATGAATCGACTTACCCAGCTCGTATGGCCACTTTGTTGGGAATTGTTTCGGATACAACGGGGTTCAAAAAAGGTCGTCGAGGCTTATTGTCTCCTTCCTTTGAAGGATATGTCCATTCGTCGTGCTGTCTGACATGAAACGAGGGAGAGGAGGTGAAAGATCGAGCTGAAAGACCAGCAAAGGAAAGTGATGGCTGTTTCAAAGCCAAAGACCGAAGAGCAAAAGAACTGCTCATGTTTAGACCTATAGGGAGGTTAAAGAAGAGAGAAGAGTAGATTGTTTGGTTTGAAGATAGGTGTTAGGCGATGGACGACCGGGAAGTTATGTTCTCTTTCCTTTTTTTGCCAGGTATAAAAAAAAGAGGAGCAGCAAAAACGATGAAGTTAAAATGTCTAGCCCTGAAGTCTTAACCCTGGGTGCGGCAAACATCTGGCCTACCGAGAACACTGTGAGGATATCTAAGGACCTTCAGCTTCTAAAACGACTCTCAGACTCAAAATTTTGTTCGCCATGAATCGATCTAAACTTGCCCAACTTGCTCCGATCTCGATCTCTGCTCTCAGTAAAACATACATCAATTTGGTTTGTGGAGGAATTACATCCCAAGGGTTACCTACTCTTCTAGACGCGTTAAAGGAGGGAAAAGGAAAGGCTAGAGAACGTGGAGTATTGACGAGTAAGTAAAGCTCCTTGAGAGAGACGTGTTGAAGCACATTCTTAATCGGATGAATATGTGCGACTTCTTAAGTTTCGATCTTTTTCTCTTTCGTATTCAACACAGTCTCGAATCATATCTCGGTGTAGGTGTGTTCATGAACGTGCTGAAAGGCTGAAAAGCATTACTGATTTGGAATCATTTCATCTTCCTGCGCGGTATGCCACCTCTGGAAAACCTCAGTGTTGATGACCCGTTTGTAGGTGGTACATATTCTGCTCTGCTGGTTAACTTGATCTGGCCATTCTGACGCGTCTTCTGTATCTCTTCATACAACAGCTATGGCAGATGTTACCTGTAAGTATGATAATTTCGACATGAAACCAATCTCTACCGTCTGACGGCAGTTGATATCTTTCGATCTCGCCGACCGCTATCAAAGTGGAAGTATTTCTTCAACCCGCGCACAACTCGATGGGTCTCTGGCGCCCAAGATATCATGTTCACAAATCCGTGCGCTCTCTCTCGTACCCATATATGTTTTCGTTTGTTTCTTCTCACTTGACTTACCTTGACTGCGTTTGACACTCTCTAGAGTGTTCTCCAAGTTCTTCAATGCGGGCCAGGTCATCTCAACAGACCGGTTCGGTGGAATTTTCCAGGAAGCTATTACTGAATCTTCTCGCAAACTGGGCCGAGGGGACTGGGTAAGTGGGTTAGACCTTTTAGATTTTGTCGAATAGCCGGCTTACTGTTGTCAATATCTAGGTTCATGTGTTTCCTGAGGGGAAGGTCAGCCAGCCCTCCTTAAATCCACATTATGAGGATGGCATGTTTAGATTCCGATGGGGAGTGTGAGTATCAACTCATCTATACGATGTGACTATAGGCTATTCAACCAACTGATCGTTGTGGCTCCTCTTATATCATCGTGACCCGTGGATTGTGTAGGAGTCGGATATTTCTATCTTCTCCTATACCACCTAAAGTCATTCCTATGTATATCGCTGGTCAGTGGATCTTGTGGCCTGATGTTTCTTTGTGCTTATTGTTTTACTAAATCCAGCTGTTTAACCGTTTCTAGGATTCGACAAAGTGATGCCTGAGCCCAGAGGATTTCCTGCGTGTACGTTCTGGTGCATGATGTAGAACCCCTCTTCCTAAGTCATCATGAGTTTGAACATTGTTTATTTTTTTTGTCCTCGATAGTTGTTCCGAGGCCGGCTCCTACTGGGACCTTAAAAGTTGCTGTGGGAGACGTACTGGATGATCTCTGCCTGCCGCGTATGTGTTCAATGTTTTCTTCTCCGACTGGTCGCATCGAATTTAGTTTCACGAGATGACACTCGGTACTAATGAACCTGTTTTGGGCTTCTTATGGATCGAACATACCTTCATATAGTTTGGAAAGAGTGGCGTTACAGGGTCGACCAAGGTTTGATAAGAGACGACGGGGATGGTTCAGAGGAAAGGGAGCGAAGGATTCAGTTTGCGAACTTGCTAAGAACCGAGGTTGAGAAACTCGGGATATCAAGCGGGCTAGCAGAGTCTGTAGAAGAACGAAAGGCGAAGAGTGTAAGCTAGTGAAAAAAAAAATAGGATTGGCCAGGTAGACATTTAGGCTATTGTTATACATACCATGCCATTCTTTTTCAACATCATAGATGCTGATCGATAGATCACGTGACAAAAAATCAAAGCAATCACGTGACTCGTCAACTACAACTCTGCCTTTGGTCTTCCAACCCAATCCGTCAGCTGATAGCGAGAGATCATCCAAAAACGGCCACCTTCTTTCATAGAGAGAATCTTTCTCTCTCTCTCTTCTTGGCCTTCTTCCGTCATGAGCTTTACACAACCAGTATCGTCGATACCACTTCCACCATTAGCCGAACAATCTTCGAGGTCATCTCCAATATTACTTGTAAGGTTTCAGTCTTTTCCCTTAAAAGTCTTTGATGTCATTATCGACACGAGGGCACTATTTGTGCTTAATTTGGATAACATACAAACAAGCGTGCTTCTTTGTCGTGTTCTCTACTACAAACTAGACGAGCCATGAGGTCAATATCTTGATAGCCGAATACCTAGCCGAATCCAATCTCCTTCACTCGGCGTTCGCGTTCAGATTAGAATCCAAACTGCCAACGACGACACCTGCCGAACTTCGTGGACTTAAAGTCGAACGAGGTGCTTTGATTAGATGGCTTCACAAAGGATTATGTTGGAGTGAAGTTGAGAGTCATGTCACCGAGGTCTGTCTGCTTCTTCTTACTATAACTTTGTTTCTCTACGACTTGACATAAAATATTGGATGGAAGGTTAAGGTTAAAAAGTATTCTGTATTTCTGTCTGATTCTAGCTCGGTCACAACTCTCCGTGTTCGGCACCATTCACCCTTCTAAAGCCACACAAATGCGTAGCCTACTTCTCATCCACCGCGTTCCCATCACCTTCTCCTCCATCACCGTCGCCACCTAGACTTATGTCGCCCGATAAGGAATCGACAGAAGTGTCGAATTCCAAGGTTCTGGAGGATTCCACGATAGAGGAAAAGGCAAAAGATGAGACCCAGAAAAATGCGATTGCAATAGACAAGCCGGTGATAAGACAGGATCAGGAGAAAGAGAGTGGGAAGGGAAAGGAGAAAGAAAAGTCTAAGGAGAAAGGGAAGGAGAGAGAGAAGGATGGAGAGGCAGCTGTTGGTAGTGGCAGTGGCAAAGGCAAACGGAAGGCCAGCCTTTCCACCGCAAAACTTGGGAGTGAAGAGAACGGCAAGAGCACGATGGGCGCCTCTCTAATCAATGGAGGGAGTGGTAGTAGTGGTATTAGTGGTTCCAAACGGGCTAGAGTGGAATCTCCTCCTACATCAAGTGAGAGTTCGACCTCTAATAAAAAGGGTACGCGTCTTCGTTCATCTTTTCTGTGTCTTTCTGATTGTCCTCCATCCGTTCTAATGCGTGCATGATGCTAATAATCTACGCGTGGATTTTATATATAGCACCTGGCCATCCGCCTCTTCCTTCGTTTTCAAGAAAGAACACCTCGAATGGATCCAGCATTAACCCGAAGACAAGCACCGCCTTAAAAATTGGATCGAAACCTACATCTCCTTCGACAAACACAGTGTCTCTTCCGATTGTGTCGACAGGCTCTTCTAAACCTACAAAGGCTGCTTCTCCTGAGGAGGCTCCTTCTCATTCACAATCCGCTGGTTCTCCTTCATCCTTGGTTTCTGTGTCGACATCAAACTCGTTAACGAAGAAGAAACGACCGGTAACAAGTACCGTGACGATTACCGATTCATCCTCAAAGACAAAAGAGAACTTAAAACGACCAACTTCTACAGACAAATCAGGAGGAAAGCCAAGGGAGACTGAAGAGCCCATCTATGGAACGGATTATACCCTGGCCAAGAATTTGAAAGATGTCCCAGTGTGTAAGGAAGAAGAGGTAGCTAGCTTTAAGTCTCATACAGGTGAGGTATTTGTCTGTGCATTCGGGATTAGAGAAGGTATTCTGGCTACAGGGTGCGTCCATCTTTCTTCTGGTTTCACCTTTTGTTTGTTTGCCCGGTCGTTTACTCTTTTTTCGCTTACGGTTGATGGAAACCCGGTAGAGCGGGAGACGCGTCGGTCCGTTTGTGGGAGTTTACACCGCCATCAGATTCAAATACTGCCTGGTCTGTGAAGGAACCTCCAATTATCTGCAAACACCTGCCTGCTACCGACAAAAAGGATATCACGTGCGTAGGATTGAGACCGAAGTCATACTGGTGTGCTGTAGTGTTGATGTATCGAAATCCTGCCGCTTCATTCCAATAGATCGATAGAATTCAATCCATCGGGAACGCTGATTGGTACGGCCTCTTACGACGGGATCGCGCGTATATGGACACCTGAAGGAGAACTTCACGGAGTGCTCGTAAGTCTTCCTGAGTCTGTAATCTCTGTACTGAAGAGGAGTGTGTTTGACAAAGCATGATCGCACATCATTCTGTGACTGTACAGACCCGACATTCTGGCCCGGTTTTCAGTCTGAAGTTCAATCCGAAAGGAAGTCTGATTGCCACGGCAGGGAGTGACGGAAGTGTTTGTGTGTGGGATGCGGTGACAGCTCGGTTGAAGCAATGTTACGAGTTTCATTCAGATTGCGCATTGGATGTCGATTGGTTCGATGATGATACCTTGGCCAGTGCTTCCAAAGGTGTGTATGTCTGCGTTTCGTGTTTAGCCACACCTCACTGAACCTTTTCCCTCCTTCCTTTCCGTCTCTTTCCTTGTGGAAACATGACAGATAAAACAATCCAGATATGTAAAGTTGGTTCTACAATTCCTTTCCGAACCTTCAAAGGCCATACGGACGAGATCAATCGGGTCCAATGGTCACCTTCGATCAGCATCTCTGAGGGCTCGACATCGGGATCAGGATCAGAAGTAGGATCGAGCCGCCATCGCCGTCAAAGGCGGAGAGTATTAGCTTCCTGTTCGGACGACGCGACTGTGAGGATTTGGTCACTTGATGAGGAAAACAAACCCTTTTTCGGTATTTCATCAGATAATTCTTCGTCGACGAGCAACGCTTCGCCATCCGCCTCTACTTCCTCCACGACGCCCAACACGAGCACGATGATGGGTTCGAATTTAAATCTGACAAACACGACGATGACTTCGTCATCGGCTGCTGTATCTTCGTTCTTGATGACTGGCGGTGGAGGGGGGGAGAGATGCTGTCTGGGTGTGTTGAGAGGCCATTCCAAAGAGATCTACTCTTTCGCTTGGTCACCCCTCCCCTGGGACGATTCGGAGACTAAATCTGACGGCGAAGCTGAGACTGAGGAAAGACTGGTATTGGCGACCGGTTCATTCGACGAGACGATCAGAATCTGGGATATTCAAACAATGAGTTGTCGATGGGTTTTAAGAGCTCATACCCAGACGGTGTTCTCGCTTTCATTCTCGTGTACTGGAAAATATCTGGCTAGTGCCGGTTGGGACGGTCTTGTCGTCATCTGGGACACCGAGGTTTGTTTCCTTGATACCCTTTCTATCATCGCCTCTGGTCCTTGGTATGATTTTTGCCATCTGACTAATGACTCGTCTTTTCCTCTTTAACTGTATATCGACTGGAACTCTAAACAGACGGGCAAAGCGATAAGACACCACAAGGTACCAAACGAGGTGGGTGTGTACGAGATTGAGTGGAGCAAACATGGGAAGGTGATTGCGATCTGTCAGGCCGACAAGGTTGTCAGTCTGATCGGTGTGAATGATCTAGAATGAACATCGTTCCTTGTGTTTTTCCCTTTTGTTTGTCGTTACTCCCATGTCGAAGAAAGGATCGTGTACAACATGGGATATTATTTACTAATGAGAAATTGCAAACAGAAGGGACGCGCAGAGACAGAGTTGGAGGGGCTCTATCTGGGCTCTGTCTTTGCTTCCAAAGACTGTTGAAGGGGTAAAGGGACCGAAAAAGGGGGAAAGAAAGAACCAGACTCTTAACCCTTCCTCAAACCAGCCAGCCAAAGTCAAAGCCAAGGAAAGGCAATGAAAAGCACACACCTTGGTAAAGCTAACGGAACTACCAGAGAACAATCTATCTGCATCCGTAACTTCATACTTTTTTTTGTGAGCTCCTCCTGCTGTCGGCGGTTTCAGATAATCATTAAACCCCTTTCAGAAAGAAGGATAAGCAACGTCACAAGGAGAAGGTAGGTTCAAGATAGATACCAAGACAGAGAAGAAAGAAACTACCTTGAAGATGTTTCCAGTATTCTGACCGCATTCTTCCAAGTATGAGCCTTCGAACGCATAGATCTTGCCTTCAGTGTTAGTCTGTTCAAAAGTTTAACCAATAAATCAGGTCTGATCGAGAGGTGGGAGAGCGAAGGAGGATGGAAAGACAGTACAAGTTGCTTCTCAATCTGCCTCTTTCTCTGAAGCGCGAGCTGAAGGTAGAATACAAGGGAGAGAGCATCATGAGTCAGATGAGAGAGCGTGCAGTCCCAAGAGAAGAGTAAACAGACAGACTATCAGATCGTTCTTTGCCTTCTCAGCTACCACTCTAGGATCGGCCGCTATGGTTGATTGTATCAGAAACAAGTGTGTGCTCAGCCTTAGTTAACAAGGGAGAAAGGAGCATCCCATATAGAGAGACCGTCATGAACAAGTCGAAAGACACTGGAAAATGACATAGCATCTCTTTCTTTCTTTCCAACCACTCATCTTCTCGTCCCCGCCATCGTTCTCATCCTCATCCTTGTTCTCGCTGTAGTTTCTCCTACTCACTTCCACTCTACTTACCGTTTGGAATATTGGACATGGCCGTTCTGAATGGGTTATCATAGGAGGTTACGACATTGTTCGCGTGGCTGATTACAGGTCCTGACTGCGGATCACCCCCGGTTTGTCACATATGTTGTAACCATTCAAGCCGGTGACACGGTGGTAGTCACTCCTGCTTCGCCTCGCCCCCTTTGTGCTTTGTTGTTGTTATTGTTTTTCTTGATCCCCACGCGTTCCTGTTACTTTTTTCAATATATTTGGTGCCTGTCACTTTTTTTCCTTCTTTTACCCCTGACAGCTTTTTTTCCGTTCCTCTTATTCCTGTCAACTCTGGATTCTTCTTTTCGTTCTTTTCCCTCTTAACCATCACCTCATCACCTGTCATTCCCGTTTTTCCTTCTCTCTTGCACTCCTTTATCCACTCACTTTTAATCTCAACCTCAACCTCAATCTCAATCTCAAATCAATATGCTCGCCTCTACTGTCGCCTCTATCCTCGCCTTCGCTGCTCTCGGAGCCAGGGCCGTCCAGGTCACCACGCCAGACAAGAGCACTATCTGGAAGTCCGGAGATTCGTCTGACGTTAGTCGCGCATTGTTTATTCGTCTTTTTTTCTCCCCACGTTTCGTCTCGTTTGCCTCGCTCTTCCTATTCTGGCTGTCATCCTCTCTACCCGTTGTGGGAACTTTTCGCTCACCATGTGTTTCTTCTTTCTTTCCTTACTGCCTCGACTTCGCCTTTATCTTGCTTTGCACCCTGCCATCATACTCTGCCTGTACATACAACCGTACATATACAGACTGTAGAGTGGTCGGTCGTTTCAACCGACCCTTCCTCGTTTGATGTCGTTCTCGTCAACATGGTTCGTTCTAGTATAGCTTCCTTCTTCTTTCTTCTATTCATAGACATTGCAGCTCCTCTGCGACAAGCATCTGAAGCTGATCCGCTCGCCGCGCCGCCATCACTACGTCCTCTCTGTCTCTAGGCTAGCTACCCTACCTCAAGCACGACTCTTTCTAAGAACGTCAGTGCCTCTAGTGGATCCATCACGGTCTCTGCCCCCTCGTACGTGATCGTTTTTGTTTGACTTCAGATGACTCGACCCAATTCTAACGGTTTCCAACTCCTCTTCTTATTTTTTTTGTCTCTTTCTTCCACAGCGGCGGATTCCCGGTTGGAAATGCGTACCAAATCAACCTTCTCAACTCCCAGTCCAGCGCTATCCTTGCCCAGTCGGCACAGTTCAACATCACCGAGTCGGCCGCTTCCGCGTCTTCTTCCTCCTCCACCGCTGCTTCGTCTTCAGCTGCCTCGTCTTCCTCTACCGCCGCCTCGTCGTCCGCCTCCAAGGCCTCATCTTCAAGTTCGGCCTCGGCCAGCTCGTGAGTGACACAGTCTCTGTCCCGGTAGATTTGAAGCCAATCTGAAGATGCAATCCTGTCATGGTACTTTTCTCATCTGTTTCCTTCCAGAACCTCCGCTGCCTCTGCTTCTGCTGCTTCTGCTTCTGCCTCTGCTTCTGCAAGCACTACTTCGGTCGAGATCCCGGGAGCTTCTGCGAGCACAAAGAGCGGGGCTTTCTCTGTGGTCTCCTTGCCCTCGGCCCTCTTGGTCGCCGCCATCGGCTTGGCTACTATCACCCTTGTCTAGGTTTAGCTAGTCTTTATTTTCTCGGGCTTCTCATGTTTCTTCTCATTATTTATAACTATACCAACACGGACAATACTCTATTGCCATTCTCTTCTTCATTGTCTTTCTTCTTTAGAAACTTGTCCTCATTAGAGCCGGATCCTGAACGGTGCCTACAATCCCTTCGTTTGTCTTACTTTTCTCCCTATCTGGGTGCTTTTCGACCTGTTGTCCTTCTTTTCCCCTCCTTGCTGAAAGAAAATGAACGTTCTTTGTTGCTTTGTCGTGACCTTGACTCTGTTGGGAGGTACTGCATATCGTAAGATCCTGGTCTTCCCACAAACGTTTACTATCAAGTCCGACCAACCACAGGGGAACTTGATTATTCATCAACAGCCCATTGATTATTCATTGACATCATTATTCATTGACATCTAAGTGATTGATCATCAACATCCAAGTTGATTGATCATCAACATCTCAGTGATTGATCATCAACATCTCAGTGATCATTCATACAACAAAGGATTCTATGAGCGCAGATTCTGATTGAAGCTGATGAATCTATATAAACTCTGCCTGAATTGATCAATCGACCACTGTCTGCTTCTTCTTGTCCTCAATCCATCAGAAAACCCATCGTTCCTACTGGGTAAGCATTCTCTTCTACTTCGAGCTTCAGGAATATCTCCTCACTTTTATCGATCCGACCACTGAACCCATCTCTTAGGGAATCCGATGACGAACGTATTTGCAACCATCAGATCTCTCGCCCGATCAAACCAATCATCCAATCTCTATACGATTCTCTGTAGGAACATGACTACCCAACTGAAAAAGCCTCTCGAGGTCTACACCGCCGCTACGCCAAACGGTCAGAAGGTCACTGTGTTTCTGGAAGAACTCAAAGCAGTCTACCCCGATTTCAAATACAACGTGAACAAGATCGATATCCAAAAGAATGAGCAGAAGGAAGAGTGGTTCCTGAAAATTAACCCGAACGGAAGGATTCCTGCTTTGGTCGATCCCAACAGAGAGGACCATCCCGTCTGGGAATCGGCCGCCATCCTGCTTTACCTAGAGAAGCAGTGAGTCTGACGTTTTCGTTCCCTTGTTTTGTCCTCTCTCCTAGGCCTGACGTAGATTCCAACTCTGTGTTTTCCTCAAAGCTACGATCCGGATCACAAGTTCTCGTTCGGAGATTCATCTGATGTGGACAACTACAGAAGTGAGATTCTTGAGTGGATATTGTATGTCTTATCATTTGTCATTTTCTTAACTCGGTGCAGAGGTTTAAAGACATATGTGTGTGTGTGTGTGTGTGTGTGTGTGTGTGTGAGAGAGAGAGAGAGAGAGACAAAACCCATGCTCACCTGGATGTCTTTTCCTCGATCAGCTTCGTCCACGGAGGAATTGGACCGATGCAAGGCCAGGCAATCCATTTCATCAAAGTCGCGCCCGAGAAGAACCCTTACGTATGTGTCCTCCTTTTTTCTTTCATCCCTCTTTCTTTTCGCAGGGTTTCCTACCGTGTTGACCGAAATCTGCCCTTCCGCCCTCTTTCCTCCATACCAGGCCATCAAAAGATACCAAGACGAGACCAAACGACTGTACTCTGTGCTTGAGACTAGGCTCCGGGACAGAGACTACCTCGTCGGTCCGGGAAGAGGTCAATATTCGATCGCAGACGCCAACGCGTTTCCTTGGGTGTTCTGGTCGCCGTTCGCCGATATCGATCATGCAGAGATCCCGGCCGGTGTGAAGGCGTGGATAGACAGAAACCTGGAGAGAGAGCCCACGATGAAAGGGCTGAAGGTCGGTGAGGACAAATCAGAGTATGTGTATTCTTCTTCTCTTGCTTGTCCGTCTCCGTCCTCTATCGATCGGATCTCGGGGGGTTTTAAGAGAAAAAAAAAAAGAATGAAAGTTGACGTTTGCGTTTGCGCTTGCCTATCTTTGCGACGAAAACTGTATAAGGCTGATCGATGAGATAAAGAAGAACGGAACGCTTGCAAAGTAGATATATCGGCTCTCGTTCATCTATCGAGCGCGGCTTTCTCTTGCACTCCCTCTCGTTGTTGTTTTCGTTCTCTTTCTCTTTCTCGTTCTCTTTCTCTCTCTCTCCTTTGCAGGTCTCGCTGTTTAAATTCGGATTCATGTATTCATTCATCCGGTCGTTTGTCTCTCTTCCTAGTCAATTTCCTGTTTCCTTTTGGTCCACAGAGAGAAAGCTGAATCACCTCGAGAGTCGGAGGAGAAAGAAACGATCACGAATGACTCGATGGTATCGACGAAGAGGAAGAA